>JAJAGP010001778.1:0-160132 GCA_025084515.1 Ancistrus triradiatus | reverse complement strand
CTCCAGGTGAGAGCAGACTACATGATTAAGGTCTGAATTGAAACCCAAGTCAGTCACTCCTGTTTCACAACAAGAATGGAGCTTGAGGTATCCAGTGTGACTTCAGTGGAGTTATGAGTGTCTTTATTAAGTAGCACTTTTCTCTGAAGACACAAGAATAAATGTTCCGTCCTCCCTCCCTCCACCCGTCATGGCGCTAATGCGGTGTGATGAACCTGATTTGACGTGAGAGCTGACAGTTTTAGACAAGCTCTTCAGCCTGCATTTGCTATTTTCAGGCTGGAAACAAAACTCCCTGTTGCTCTCTCAAGCTCTCAGTCCCCTCATCTAGCTCTGTCACTTTCTCTTCTTCTGGAGTTTAGCTGCATGTAACGTATATCACGTTTCCGTCTGAAAAAAAACTCAATAACAAAAACATAATAACTCACCAAGAAGGAGTTGTTGGAATTGAATTACACTTTATATTTGTGAATGTAATGATGATATCTGTAAGTGATTATAATATTAGAGTGAAAGGATAAGTTAATTGGGGGAAAACTGTATAATTAAAAGGAGGCTCTAGTTACCCTGTTAGGCCACTTCTAGCCTGGATACAATATGAGATACAGTTGGGCATGATGGTGTACAGGTTCTGTATGGTATCCTGTTGCAGCATTTGCCCACAGATGTTGCAGATCATTCTTGTTTCACAAGTAAAGTTGTCTTTACAATGTTTCAGATGCTGTGTAGATGCTAGTGTTATACTCATGTTTTCAGCGGTATCTCTGACGCATTTACATATGGTTTGCACACCGTTTTCTTCCCTTCATATTTACATTACAGTAGAATAAAAACACTCTGTGACCATGATAATGTCCAGTCAACAACCATTTCGATCAATGATGTAAGGGTTTTGTTTTGCATGCCTCACCAGATCCAGTCTATCTGCAGTATTTAGGAGACAATTATAATTAAGGTGAGCAGTTGAGGGATAAAACCCTAATGGGACAGCTTAATAAAGCTGGCATTTCTACTCCAGTAGTCCAGTGACTTAGCCACTAATCTCCTACTTAGTTCCACCAATAATCTCAAACACCAAAATACAAAAATATTAGCCCACTACATCAGTGGCTAATAAATAGAGCTAGGAATCAATGAAATGTAAATAATTGAATACATAAAGCTCCAAAAACCTGCTCTAATACTCTGAAGTGTTTACCTCCGTCAGAGAGGCTCTCTCCAGGATTAGCTCAAAATAATTACGAGTGATCCATAGGGTAATTTCTCAGTCTAGATGGATTACTGACCTGATCATACCATGAAACAAATAAAAAAGCACACAACATTCAAACCAATCTTCACTGAGAAAGAGCTATTATGAATCTGAATCACTGAATCACTGTGTACTGAATCATGATTTGAGTTTTAGCTGAAATGAGTCGCGAGGCTCAAATCATACAAGTTTAAGCAAGTGCACTGAGTACCGAGCAAACAGTGAGAACCGAAACACATTTTTCTAGTGAAAATGTGTAGAGAACTAAATTTGACGAGTTCCAAAGTGGTCGAGAACCGAGGTACCACTGTATTATTAAATCATGCTAATTTTAAATAATTATGATTAGGTACTGTGAAAGGAGGAAGGTGACCAGTTCACCCACCAGTTTGTAAACACTCAGCTCTCCCACTGAATAGATGCTCAACTCTAAGAGAGATTGTTAGAGTCTTACAGATAAACAGGTAGTCTCTAGATGGGATTACTGCACTGTATAAATAAAGCAATTTTGGTTGACTGCCCTTGTGTGTGTGTGTGGGTGTGTGTTTCTTAGCTTACTTTTTTATTCCCGGGACACCTTTACAGTGGTGCTTGAATACTTTTGCCACTCACTAATATCTAATATTAGATCATTTTTCTCAATAAATAAATGATCAAGTATAATATTTTGGTCTCATTTGTTTAACTGGGTTCTCTGTATCTACTTTTAGGACTTGTGTGAAAATCTGATGATGTTTTAGGTCATATTTATGCAGAAATATAGAAAATTCTAAAGGGTTCAGAAACTTTCAAGCACCCTTCTATGTCCTCATGCATGTCTAGTGCATCAGGTATGCAGTTAGTGTTCCTTTAGCATATCAGCTCCACTATTCAAACATGCTTGTCAATTCAATGGAAAATACAATTTTCTGGGTAACTTCATCTCATTTGTTGCACATTCTAAAAAAAATCAGCACTGGGCAATTTAGGGCTAGTAATGAGGTAAAAAACCTAAATTATGCTGTGATTTCAAACAGATGATGTCAGCAGGTGATTATAATCATGACTTGGTACCAAAGCAGCATCCAGGAAAGGCTGAGTTTTTGAGGAGCAAAGATGGGCAGAAGATCTCCAGTTTTTCAT
Source organism: Ancistrus triradiatus (assembly GCA_025084515.1). NCBI lineage: Eukaryota > Metazoa > Chordata > Actinopteri > Siluriformes > Loricariidae > Ancistrus > Ancistrus triradiatus. The sequence goes on along the minus strand of JAJAGP010001778.1, from coordinate 157,758 downwards.
CAAATGTTTAAAACAATGTTACTTACAGAAAGACTGGAAGGGATTTCCATATTTCTCCCTCTACAGTGCATAATATCATTAAATGATTCAAGGAATCTGGAGGAATTTCAGAGCATAAAGGGTAAGAGCACAAGTCTAAACTGGAGAGGGGTGATCTCCGCTCCCTCAGATGGCACTGCATCAAGAACCAGCATTCATCAATAGCTGATAGAACCACATGGACAAGGGGTTACTTTATCAAACCTTTATAAAGCTCTACAATACAGAGTTACATTCACAAATGTCACTTAAAACGTGCAAAAAAGAAGCCTTATGTTATAACCATGTTCAGAAGCGGCGTCAACTTTTGATGCATCTGATCCTATAAAACCCAATCCTCCAATGTTTCCAAATCATAATTTTCCCGAGATGCTACCTGTACCATTATGGATTAGAACATCCTTGGCCAGATTTCCTACAAGCACCCAAGAGGTGCCAGGAAATGACACTGCCATCATCACAAAGGCTATGTAGTGCTAAGTATGGCCTTTTTCACTGGAAGAAAAACCAATCGTTGTGACTGTACTAATGTAAACACTGGCTGTTATTGATCCCCTGTCACGTCTCAAGTGTTGTTAAGAGGATACCAAACAGCTCCAGGGTTCTGGCATGAATGCTTGCTTCTTGTGGGGTTTGGCATGTTTTCCCATGCTTTCCTCTTGTTTCCATTGGGATCTCAATAGAGTGTGGCGTTTCCAGAATACACTCCAAATCCACAGGGATTGTGTCTTGGCTGAGCTAAGTGAACGCTGTTTCACGGGCGTTGATGTGGAAAAGTATGTGCCCCCTTGATGATGATGATGATGATGATACTATGGAATTTATGACTATAGGTTCATTTTTGGGGAAGGGGGCTTTTTGAGAAGGGTACAAATAATGGACCATGGTGTGTGTGTGTTTCTGTGTGAGATGCATGTAGGCGGATCTTCTCCGCACTATCAAATGAGATCGTGCAGCAGCTCAATGCAAGTGTTTGTGTTTGTGTGTTTCTGTGTAGGTGTGTGTGTGTGTGTGTGTGTGTGTGTGGTCGCTGCACTGTGTTCCTCGCTCTTTATATCTTCATCTCAACCCACCTCTTCACGCTCTCTCTCTCTTTCTCTTTCTCTCTCTCTCTCTGTCTGTGGTTCCTCCACGCTCTGGCGGTTCTTCTCATTCTCCAGGATTCCTCTCCTCTCTCTCTCTCACTCTCTCTATTTTTTCACCCTGCATTAGCCGCTCTCTCCTCCTCCTCCTCCTCTTCTCTTGCAGTTTTCTCTCGCACTTGTTTTCTGTTGGTTTTTTCCCCTCTCTGTGCACTCGCTGTGCCGCTTCGAAGCTTCTTCTCTTCTGCGCTGCTGCCTCGTGTGAGTATTTTCAGCTCTCGCTTTCTTCTTAGGCTCGCTCACTCGTTCTCTGCATGGTGCTACGTTCCACGCGGTCCACACGCTTGCGAGCGATTTGCAAAGACAGAAAAGCTGAGACTGTGGGATGCTTGTTAGATGGATGAGAGGGATGTGTGTGGTGGAGAGAAGGAGAGGAGACACGGTGCTCATTTTCAGACTTCACGTGGTTTGTTCAAGCGTACGATCAGAGACGTGGAGCTCAAACTTGTTGTGTTTCTTCTTAAGAGATCATCTTATTGACTGTCAAACAGTCACCAAGTTCTCAAACATCTGCAGCTGAGCATGAGGTAACCCATTGGCCAATAAAAGGTGAATTTGCCAGGAACTGGCAACAGTGCCAGCATGTTAGTGTTTTGTTTAGCCTTAGTGGAGGAGTTTCACAGAGTTAGTCTAATCTGACTATTCAGAATCCTTCTTCTGAAAATGGTGTAACACTTCAGTTTTGTAGTTATTAGCAGGGGTGAAGTAGTTTTAAATTCTTGCCTTCATCTTGCCTTCAACTACTGCAACCTTCATCGCTTAATATTGTACACCACCTCTCGGCTTCATGCATCCGTGAAAAAAATGTATTTGAAACTGATGACGCTGTGTACATTTTCAGTTTCAGTGTCTCTGACTTCTCTGCACTGTTCTTTTTGTTGTTCTTGGCAGTCTTCTATAAATGAATAAGTGACTTTATTTTATCTTATTTCTCTCTGAAGTCACTTACAAATTGTGTTAATTGTGGGACGCAGGTTTTGGGGGTTTGTTTCTAAAGTGTGCTTGCTTATTTGGGTTTGCTCTCTGATCCTGCGTCTTTCTCCAATATCCCTCCAAGTTAGTTTTAACCATTAAAGTGAGGTTTTTTGAGCCAATCTGTGTCATGTGGGCTTGTTTTCATAGACCTGGTTTGCTTACTTCTCTTGTGTGATCTGGCAACCCTGTCTGAGCTGCTGTTTTGCTTATAGAGTGCACTGCTGCGTACTTATAGTGTGTGTTTTGGTCGATTTATAAAAGGCATCTCTTTTTACTTCATAGTTGTTGGAAAAAAACACAGAATATCTTGAAATATCACACCTTAATCAGCTACACAATTTATTTGGGAGATTTTGTAACAAACGTCTGCCTGGCCAAACCCTATAACACTGCATATCAGTCAGCTGCAGCACGGGTTTAACTTGCAGTAATGAACTGCATCGGGCTCCGTCCTCCACAGATCAAACCACAGCACAGATAATTCAGAAATAATTCAGAACTACATAGCAATAGATAAGGAGATGATGTTAGTAGGCCGGTATACAGGCATGGAATCTTTTAGTGGTACATAGTATATGATCTGCAATAGAAAAAAATATTCACCTGTAGCGCAGCAATAAAGTGTTGAGGATTTTTTTCAGCAGTATTGGTTATTAATGAAAAAGTGGAAACACCTACAGTGTAGGACACACATGTTCCTCCTTGTTTCTCCAAAACCTTCTTTTGTAAATTCAAACAAAGTTTGGTGTCTGTGCAGATGTGCCAAAACTTTTGCATAATATGTCTGAGGGTGTTACAGGGTCAGCCAGTGTTGTTCAACAGTAATCCAATACAAATGACAAAGTACTGCTTTTACTACATTTTTGTTCGTTTGCTTTATTTAGTGACACTTTCAGCATCAATTGCTGTTCGCAACAAGAACAAGGTAACGTTGATACTAGTCAGTCCCATTCATACCAGGCCAGTTTAGAATGAGCAGTTAACCTACAGCATGTCTTTGGGATGTGGGAGGAAACTGGAGCACCCGGCGTAAACCCATGTGGACACAGGGAGAACATACAAACTCCACACATGAGCATCCAAGGCTGGGATCTCTGTAGTGTCACTCTGCCAGCTGTTTTTACTATATGATGGAGATCACTTCACTCATTACTTTCTGGACAAAGTGATCCCGTTACACATTACTTTTCAGTTACTCCCTAAAAACACATTCACCTGTACCAACTAGTAAGCAGAAGGAAAACAGCCAAAAGTATTTTACTTGCTTTATTTAGGGACAAAGATGACCATTCTCGTTCAAATGCATATCGTTTGTATGGAGTTTTTCAGGTTTTCCAGAGGCAGTTGCACAGATCTGGCCAGCAGATGTCGCTAAGATGTGCAGTTTTAAACACTATAATGTTAGGTATCAATTCTTCGAGTAAACGTGTAGGAATTGGATCTAATAAACATGATGATGAGCTGATCAGTGTGGTTAGTTCAGTATTAGTACTCGGGATAAACAATTCTAGTCTTGGTTTACAGCTAATTAAACAGACGTCTACACTGGTGGTGCATCTGGAAGGCTGCTGAGTAACTGGGTAATGTGATGAGCGATGTGATGAGAGTTTTACACCTAATGTGTTTGACTCTAGCATGAGCAACTATATCCAGGGTTGAAGGCTGTAAAAAGTTATACTACATATATAAACTACAGCAAAAGATGAAGTCGAGATGAAGGGACTCTGGTAATTAGCCAAAGGTTCAGTTACAAACACACTATGCCGGTAGACCCATAAACTTTCTACATATCAATTACTAGCGAAAAATAGAATCCAACAGCTATACAGCGCGCCCACTATGCCATTTCAGAGCAACGGAATCAGGGTTGCCAGATACTTAGTCAAAGCTTCAGAAACCTTTTTTTCTCTCACACCTTGGTGGAAGTGAGTAACATGAGTAACTCAAGTAACAAGTTTATTAATCAGTAACTTTACATTAGTCAAGTCCAATTTATTTCAGTGGCACTTTTTACATTGCCACATTGTGTCAAGTCACCTTTACAAAGCCCTAATAAGCAAGTTCAGGGTGACAGTGGAAAGGAAACATTTCCTAAAATGTTACAAGGAAGAATCCTGGCGAGAACCACGATTCCAAAAGGGAACAAACCTCCTTGGGAAGCCTAGATGATACATGTAAGATTTAATGTAAGTTACCTGATTAATAAGTACTGATAGTTTAAACAAACAGAATCTAAATATATACAATATACTCTCAGGACAAAAAAAAATGAGTTACCTTGCATGTTTAAGGTGGTAGTAACTTCAGTCTTCTGCAGATGGCGTTGCAGGAGGATGATCAGGCTATAAATGATTGCGGGGTGCTTGATGTGTGGAAAATAGGTCACAAAGCAGATGTTAATGACTGGCAAAAAGGAGTGATCGCATTTCAGCCATAGTGTGAAGGAAGTAGCTAAATTTCTGCCCAAGAAGGTTGGGTCCCTTTTTGAGTCTTGGTCCTCCCAAGGTTTCTTCCTCATAACACTCAGGGAGTTTTTCCTTGCCACTGTCGCCCTTGGCTTGCTCAATATGGGATTGGACGTAGATATTAGGAGATAATCTAAACTTGTAAAGTTGCTTTGAGACAATGCTCCATTGTAAAAAGCCCTATATAAATAAATCTGACTTGACTTGAATTTGCAGATGTATCTAAGTGTACGATCATATGGGTCTACCAGCAGTAACAATAATCATTTGATTACTGTAATGTGTAACTTTGTACCTCATTACACTCAACACTGGTCTGAGCAGTCTGACAAGAACTGAGAACTGAGAAATGATGGCATGTCTTTACAACACTGACTAGGAATATTTGCCTCTAGATTTCTGTAAGCATCATTCGTTAAAATGAAATTAGCATTCCATGAACCGCATAGGTCCAGCACTAAGTTAAGAATTAAACTTTGGACACCTTGAACATGTTAGCCAGGGGAGCTAGCAATGCCTATTTATCTAACAGACAGTAATGGCCTTGGTATTGATTGATAGACTTGGAATTACTAATGATTCCTTTCACGCTACCATGGAAACCAAATGTAAGTTTGACTGCCAGACACCTGTTAAAGGGACGATGCTGAAATATCTTACACTAGATCACATGCCTAAGTAAAATAATAATAATAATAACAATAATAATAATAACAATAATAATAATAATAATAATAATAATAATAATAATAATAACGCAAATACAGGTAAGCACCGTTTGATGACCATACAATCAACATCTGTTTGCTTTAACAACCAAGATCTTCAAAATTATAATAAATTATAATAGGAAAGATCCGTGCCACTTCACCTACATATACCTAGAGGTGTCGAGCTTTGGTCATGTGACCGCTGTGACTTCCTACTAGTAGCTCGGTGCTGGATTTACCTTCTTAAAGGTTTAAAGTGTTTAAAAGGTGATCCTGCATTACCTGGTCTGGAAATTAGTGTTTCTATAACTGGAATCATTCCCTCTTGGTTGTGTGCAGTCAGCGAGGTATGTTAATTTATCTTTCTATTCCATGGTGTGTGTTTACATTTTGGTTGTATAGTGTGTGAGGTGGTTAATGTGTTTTTGTAACTGACTATGTGACAAAGATAATGTCCGGTCAATGACCATTCAATCAACAACCTGTTTCGCAGAACATAATGTGGCCAATGAATGGTGCATACCTGTATATAAATACAGTGCCAAAAATAAATCATCACACTCCTTTTGTAAAAATCTTTTAGGTCCTGAATATGAAGCTAAATAAAAACTTTTCCCTGCCAGCTGTATTTACACATTATACACCTCAACATCAAAGTAAAAAAAAAACATTTAAAAAATCTGATTAATTGTTAAAATATAATTAGCAAAATACCATTTTTGGGTAAGTCAAACTCAAGTTTATTTACATTGACAGCATTTAGCAGACGCCCTTATCTAGAGTGACTTACGATTGATACAGTCTTACAATCCAAGCAATTGTGGGTTAAGGGCCTTGCTCAAATACCCAACAGTGGCAGCTTGGCAGAGGTGGGATTTGAACCCTGGACCATCTGGTCCATCTGGTACCTTAACCGCTAGGCGACCACAGTCCCACAGTTTCTATAGCGCTTTTTTACAGTTGAGCATTGTCTCAAATCAGCTCTACAATTATCTAAGACCAAAACCATAAATGATCAAGCCTAGGGTGACAGCGGTAAGAAAGAACTCCCTAAAATGTTGGAAGGATGAAGTGGATGAGTGATCAGTTTTTATATAATAATCATTATAAGCTTGCTCAATTTGGGATTGGACGTAGATATTAGAAGATAATCTAAACTTGTAAAGTTGCTTTGAGGCAATGCTCCATTGTAAAAAGTGCTATATAAATAGATCATTGACTTGACTTGACTTGCTCGGATACAACCAATTGCCATTCAGATCAAACAAAAAGCTAACTGGCCACCATCTGATCTCAACTGTAGTGATTTGATTAATTCAGAATAAAATGAGCTGTTGTTTTAGAATTCCACTACTAGTAGTTTCCCTACTAGGGTGTAACGATGCATTGCGATGCAAAAATGGGACAGTGCATTGTTTGTCTAATTGGATTACAATTGTACATCCTTGATTTTGCCACCATCTAATGCAAATCCATTTACTCACAGTCATACTCAGACGCATATCCCGTTCTCGCTGAAAATCCTAATTTCTTTTAAGTATAGGGACTAATGTTTCTTCCATTATTTTGAATCATTATTCTTTAGAAAAAAAATAGTTTCCCCTTGGTTATTTATGATATAATGAAGATACAGTAAGATAATGCCTTTATTGTCATTGTACAATTATACAATGAAATTAGGACTGCTGCTCCAGAACAGTGCAAATCTACACAAAAACAGAATAAGACATTCAAACAGACAGATTAAGTCAGTCAAACACACAAAGGGTTTGCACATAAAGATATAATAAAACACTGATAGAATAAAAAGAAATGTTAAGTATAAGAAATATTGTGCAGAGGTAGAACTCTCTAAATGAGCTATATAGAATAGGGCATTTTGTTTACAATTTCAAACCTAATGTTTGTAGTCATTTATTTTAATTGCAAGTGACTAAAGTTTAATTATTAAAAAACATATACTACAAAATGTACATTGTTTTCATTGTTTACACTACAGAAATAAAAAAGGAATGTTTTTTGTGAAATGTAAAATCAATGATCGCGGGAAAATCAAATCTTGAACTCTGTATCACGAACTGAATTGAATTGTGAGCAGAGTGTATTGTTACATCCTTACAGTAGTTCAGTTAATTCCAAAGAATTCACCATGGTTTCCTTTTTGAAAGGCAACACTGTCTGTACTTCTGATGCCATGTGGCAATTGCTTTATGGTCAGACAAGACCAAGGCTGTTTTGAAATTAAAGTGCTATGTTTGGTGAAAATGGAAAAACAACACACCACCCAAAATACACCTTACATACTGAGTATCAAAGCAGTCACAACATTATGTTGTATGACTTCTAAATTCAATAGAAACCCTATATATGAACTATAGGTGAGCAGTCTATGGCCACTCATCACGAAATTCTGCAAGGAAGAATTCAATTTCCAAATTTCAAATTTCCCTAACCTAGGCGCAAAGCTGTTCGAAACATATCCAAACAGACTGATGGCTGTAATTAAAACAAAAGGTGGCTCTATGAAGTAATAAATCAGGGCCTGATTACATTTCCAATCCTGTTATTCTAGCTTTCATTTATATTGATTTGAGAAACAGTGAGGGTGGAATTATATGGATATGGTTTAACCCACTTACATTATATCCCCAATTAAACGGTTCATCAGGATGAACCACAGGCCAAGTTACAGTGCAGTATTTTCTCAAGAAAATGTGTGCAACCGATAATTAAATGCGTCAGAGATACTGCTGAAAACACGAGTATAACTACTATCTATAGAGCATCTGAAACCTGAAGTGTTCTACACATCACTCTCTCCAAGAAATACACAACACCATGGATCTTCAGTTACAAACACACATTAACCTTCACACACACTGTAGAACCAAAATATGACCACACACCATGGAACATAAATAATCATACCTTACTGGCTGCACACAACCAAGAGCGAATGTGTCCAGTTATAGAAACACTATTTTCCTGAACAGGTAATGCAGGATCACCTTATAAACACTTTAACCCTTTAAGTAGGTAAATCCAGTGTTAGTCTAGTGTTAAATCTAGCTGTAACGTCGGAAAGGAAGTTGCCAGACGAACGCAGATTAGGGTCAGGTGACGTTTATTCACAGGTCCAAACAAGTAAACAATATCCAGAGGGTTAATCCAAATCGTCAACGAAAGCCAGGCAAGGTCGGTACACAGAGAAAACCAGACAAAGAAACGCTCGGTATGCATGCTAAGCAGTAGGCAATACTTCACAATGAGGTGAGGTACTGACGCGTATAAATAGCGTCCCGGATTAAGATTAGGTGCGGTGAATCAAAACTTGGGAGCTTGGGAGTTGGAGTCCCGAGGAGCTTTGGTTGTGACACTAGCTTTAAGCAGAGTACAAACTTTTACTTTTCACGAACTTTCCTTGTGTCCTAAAAAATGCCCATGCGCAATACGGAACTTAACGAAGTCCCTTATTTGTTATTAATATTCATGAAAATCAAAGAATACTTGGATCCCTGCTAAAACTAAAATGGTTTGGGATCAGATGTACCTATAAAGTATAGAACATCATTAGAAAAAAAAATCATAGAGAAAGCTAGATACATTTATAGGAAAGAACCAATATGGCATTCTAAAATAACCACAAAACACAGACCAAGTTAAAGTACCACAGACCAGCACTGTATTCCCAAAGACAACGTTCCTGAATTAAACCTCCAGACTCAGAAAGAACCAGAGACAAACATGGGATTATCGCTCTATCTATCCTTGTCAGAATAATCTCCTCCACAGCTTTCGGCTTTAGCGAAAGCGCTAATATGCTGGAGGTTGTATTGTCGGAGGCATGGCCCCAATGTCTCTCTCTCATACCAAAATGGATCATTTTAAATGAGAATTGGTGCCAAGAGGGACACTGACAAAGGGTGTGCAAGGTGTGTGTGTGTGTGTGTGTGTGTGTGTGCACCACTTTGTTTCAGCCATGCTGCCTGGTTGTCAAGGGTAAAATCAATTTGTGGGAAAGCTGACAGTGCCTTGTAGCATTCTGATAAAATCTTGGGTGTCCATTTCTGAATATCAGAAGCCAGCAGACGATTGAGGTGAATCACCTGACATTAATAGAGCAAACTTGCTTTTGCTTTCTTGTCTCTCACCTTCCTCCACTGAAAATATTAATAGTATATAGCCTGCGATTCATTCCTTTCTTTGACAAATAAACCAGAGCACCAGATTTAGTTTAACTGTAATAAATATTCAAACAGGTTATCATTAAAAGAATGGAAATATCAAATCAATAATTACATGCGCTAATTTTTCACATGACCTGCAAGTAGATGCAACTGTTATCTCACTAAATATGTTTTTTTAACTAATTCTACAAATGCTAAGCTAATTAGTTTGTAGATCTAAATCTGCAGAATCTATTTGTTCCTTTTAATTATTCAAAGGAACCTCGGAATTCGTACACATTTTTATTCAAACAATTTGGACATTGAATGGTCTGTTCAAAAACATTTTGTCCCCCAAGTTGAACAAAAATTCAGACTTTGAACATCGGTAAAACCTGTACGCATATACCCAACCTCAGCGATCAAGGCAGAGGTCATCTTCAAATCCCCAGAGAATGGCGCTCACAAAACAAAATGCAGGGAGGACAGGTTCAGGCTCACATGTAAATCTAATTTTGGATGCTATATTTCTTTTCAGCTGAGGTGAGATTGTGGGAATAGAAAACAATGGGGTGTAGCTTCGGGGGTAGCCTTGGTATTGGGATAGGACAGACCCTCCCCTGACATCTGATGTGTCTACTTCCACTGTAAATGGAGTTTCAGATCAGGATGCACTGGTGTGCTGATGTCTTCCCCATATGAGGACAGCAAGAGATTCAGCCATTTGGACATCCAGTAGAAGTCCATTCCACCACCTGGGTGCTAGTATGGAGAAGAGTTTGGATGCTTGGTGATACCTGAATGACTGGTTCAGTTTGGCAATATGAGCAGAGGAGCTCAGCTGGTTATCAAAGATTACTTCAAGGTTTCTTGCATTCTCAGAGAGTGTGATGGGGGAGTTTACCTAGGAGATGACAAAATCTTATCTCCAGAAATATAAAGCAGCTCAGATTTTCTACAGTTTACCTGACATATTGTAGATGAGCTGATAACCATGATGAGATGCTCTCCAGACATGCTGAGATGATGAAAGTCACATTTCTCAGCTTTCACAAAGAGCCTGTGTTCGAGCAGACGCTTGAGTACCAGACGGACATGAGTGATGTGGGAGGCGAAGGACAGTGAATAGATCAGGATGTCATCTATATAAACAATAATGCAGTGTTCCAGCATAAAAACAGCCTAAAATGTAAAAGCCTAAAAATTTAAGGGGGCATTGCAGAGACCAAAGAGTGTGACTAGATGATCTGAATGGCCCTTGTTGGTATGAAAGCCAATGGACAGAGCTTTGGTAACTATGTTACTGGATTGTGAATCTGAGAAGGAGAGCATCTGCTTGGTGATAGAACTTGGATCCAGCAGTTCCACAACCACTGCTGCCACCCGTAATGTACAGAGTTCTTCTACCAGAATCCCCTCTCTTGTGGCCAGAGCCACATTAATGAAGTTTTCCTTAGAGCCAGAATGAACCAGGGCTAGAAGAGATAGAACAGGCTTGGGAGTATGCAAAAGTATGGGAATCAAGAAGGACTGAGAAAAAGGTTTCAGGAGAGCTACATACTGCTTTACAGTGACAAGCAGGGATTCTGGCGAGGGAGTTATGGAGGATGCAGGCTTGGTGAGGAAAGCAGTGGGTGGATCGAGATGGGGATCTGAGTATCTGCTCCAGCTTAACAGAGATGCTGTTGAGCTCATCCAGAGTGTACTTGACATCCTGGCAGGCCAAGGCAAAAGATAGTAAGCAGGCGTTGTAGCATTCTGCTCTTTGTGGCCACAATTCAGAATTACAGTGGGTAAATGGTAGTGGATTGGTATCCCTGTCTGTAGAGGTGCTGGAATACATTCCAAACCACCTGGATAAATAAGTCATACATGTGGGTCTGTTACTCACCCTTAAAGTAGGGTGTCATGAGCCCTAGAGAGACTGAAACAGGGAAAAAACACAGGCTGCAACACAGGGAACACTGTGATGGGAAGCCCTCAAAGCCTTTAGAGTTGTCCAGTAGTTGGCCAGATTAAACAGGTGCTCACTTGGGAGGAAACCCATAACTTGCAACAAAAGGTCCACAGAAGCTGGGATACTGGGAAATGGTTTGACTCAATGTAGAGATCTGCATCTGTTGTTGGCCAAGCAAATAACCATGAGCAGCAATCACTTTCGGGACCAGGTCAGTTTCAGCCCTCTCTATGGTGGCAATGTTTACCATCAGGAAAATCTAGCAGAGATCAAACATAGAATCCATGGAATCCAGTAGAAGATCTGAAGGTTCAGGTGAATGGGAAAATGATAAATGAAGTAAGGATCAGGACCAAAACAAATACATAAAAGGAAACAGGTAAAAACTTACTAACTGTGAAACGTTGCAGTGAACTGAAATTATGAGCTGGTCCATAGCCTGTAGACTGGAGTAATATGAAAGATGCTGTATTTATTAACTGTAGAACCCTATAATCCTTGATGATTTGAGAGAAAAGACTCCTCGAAAGAATGTGAGTTCCAGATATGGATTTTTTGGAAATTTGAGGGAATGGGTCACTCCATTTAGCACAGAATATCAAAAACATTTTATTAAACCTGAAGTAGGACTTCACTTAGCAGAATTTGTTTACTTACTGTTTGGCTGATGGAGCAGAGTTCGTGTGCAGAAGCCTTCAGGATTTATTGAATGTTTTTATTGATGGCTGAACCCAGATGAAAGAGACAGAAATCCCTTTATGCAGAGGAAAATTAAAAGGTTTTGTGCTTATAGAAACTCATTTACAATGCAGTACAAGCTGAGGCTCCATGGAACGTCTTCAGATCGAATTCAAATATGCCAACCTGAAGAAGCAGTGGAATTGAACTCTTTGTGATGATGTGAGGGAATCTGCCTGGTCTGGCCTCTATAAACTATAGAGGACTAAGTTTACAGTTACAGTTACCATTGGTAAGAAGAAGAAAAAAGGGCAAGGGTCACAGAGGATAAGTTTAGATGACTGAATACAGAGGATGATGTTATAGTACATATTATATATAGGACACATCTATAGTTACGGTTACGGAGAATAAAGTTAGGGTTACGGTTACAGAGAATAAGGTTAGGGTTACAGAGAATAAGGTTAGGGTTACAGTTACAGAGAATAAAGTTATGGTTACAGAGAATAAGGTTAGGTTTACAGTTATACATAATAAGGTTAGAGTTACAGTTACATAGAATAAGGTTAGGGTTACAGTTATACAGAATAAGGTTAGAGTTACAGTTACAGAGAATAAGGTTAGGGTTACAGTTATACAGAAGAAGGTTAGCGTTACAGTTAAATAGAATAAGGTTAGAGTTACAGTTACAGAGAATAAGGTTAGGGTTACAGTTACAGAGAATAAAGTTAGAATTACAGTTTATACAGAATATGGTTAGGGGTTACATTACAGAGAATAAGGTTAGAGTTACAGTTACAGAGAAAGGTTATAGTTACAGAAAATAAGTGTAGAATGACAGTTTATACAGATATGGTAGGGTTCAGTTTACAGAGAAAAGGTTAGGGGTTACAGAGAAGAGTTAGGGCTACAGTTTCACAAGAACGGTTAGAGTTACAGTTTACAGAGATAGTTAGGTGTTTCAGTTACCACAGAGCAAAAAGTTATGGTTTCACAGAGAATAGGTTGAGTGCTTACAGTTATACAATAAGGTTGAGTTTACAGTTTACAGAGATAGGTTAGGGTTTTCAGTTTCCAGAGAAAAAATTATGGTTACAGAGATAGGTTAGGTCTACAGTTATACAGAATAGGTTATAGTTACAGTTTACAGAGACTAAGGTTAGGGTTTTACAGTTAGAGAATAAGGTTAGGGTAATGGTTACAACAAAGAATATGTTTAGGTTTAACAAATACAGAGAAAGGTTAGAGTTTACAGTTATCAGATAATAAGGTTTAGAGGTACGTTACAGCTGAATAAGGTTAGGGTACAGTTACAGAGAATAGGTTAGAGTACAGTTACATAGAAATAAGGTTAGGGTTATGGTTACAGAGAAATACGTTTAGGGTTACAAGTTAACGAGATAAGGTTAGGGGTAATTGGGTTACAGTTACAGAGAATAAGGTTAGAGTTACAGTTACATAGAATAAGGTTAGGGTTATGGTTACAGAGAATAAGGTTAGGGTTACAGTTACAGAGAATAAGGTTAGGGTAATGGTTACAAAGAATAATGTTAGGGTTACAGTTACAGAGAATAAGGTTAGAGTTACAGTTACAGAGAATAAGGTTAGAGTTACAGTTACATAGAATAAGGTTAGGGTTACAGTTATACAGAATAATGTTAGGGTTACAGTTACAGAGAATAAGGTTAGAGTTACAGTTACAGAGAATAAGGTTAGGGTTATGGTTACAGAGAATAAAGTTAGAATTATAGTTATACAGAATATGGTTAGGGTTACAGTTACAGAGAATAAGGTTAGGGTTACGGTTACAGAGAATAAGGTTAGAATTACAGTTATACAGAATATGGTTAGGGTTACAGTTACAGAGAATAAGGTTACGGTAACGGTTACAAAGAATAATGTCAGGGTTACAGTTACAGAGAATATGGTTAGAATTACAGTTACACAGAATAAGGTTAGGGTACAGTTACAGAGAATAAGACTAGGGTTACGGTTACAGAGAATATGGTTAGAGTTGTGGTTACAAAGAATATGGTTAGGGTTGTGGTTACAGAGAATAATGTTATGGCTGCCTATACAGAAGGCACGGTTAGAGCTGTGATTACAGAGAATATATTTTTATGGTCATATTACTGTTTGAGAGTATTTATTTAGGGTTACAGTCACAGAGATAAACGTTGGTAAAATTTGCAATTTTTGCATACAATGAGCGCCATCATCTAATGATATTTCCTCATGACCTGTTGAAGAGGATTGAAAGAATTCAAATAAAAACCTCAAAACATATGGGTCATCTTGGTCAGAGAAGCTCTGCTGTTGCCTTGAATTAGTATTGAACCCAACATGTTACATTTTTAATACTACATTGTGGGTGAATGTTGTAAGAAAACTGAGGTGATTTACAGAAGCCGATAAAGTGAAGTATTTGGTGTGAGAAGATGAGGTCACCGTTGCCCTTTGCTTAGTTCATGTGAGGTTCAGGAGGACGTGCTGAGATGGAAAGTTATGATAAAAATGCAGAGAGACTGAGGAACAACCTGAAAGAGAAAGCAGGGTGACATTGTGGTGCTGAGTGTCTGCAGGGGAGCCTTTGAAATGTTACCCTCTACAGATGTCGAGGGTAGATGTTTTAACTGTGTGTGTGTGTGTGTGTGTGTGTGTGTGTGTGTGTGTGTGTGCAGCAGCACCAGGCAGGTGGCAAGTAACCCTACTGCTTTATTATATCATTACCGCATCTCAGTATATCACTAATATTAACACACTGCTGCAGCTCACTCTAGCACAGCAATTGCTCCATATCACACATGTTGTAACACTACTGCATCTCTGTATACTGCATCATTATTGCTGTGCACAGGTATGCTCTCAGGTGACTGACTGTAGCAACATCTTAGCTTGCTATAATCCTTACTGTAGCACTACTTCAGCAGATCAGCACTGATGTAAGCCATATTGGTCCAGGCAAGATTGGCTCATAACTCATACAAGTAAACTGAGGAGCTGTGGATTTTTTGGTTAAAAAGCACAATAACCTAATTATTTATTAACCGATTTGAATGAGTTGTTTTTATTTCAGGGTTTTTGAGCTACTTCTAGAACATAAAAAGTTTTAACTCCGGTTTGAATCTCGCTTGGAGTGTGGGTCGATAGAAGTTAACGTGGTGGCAAATTATTAGTTGTCATAAAACAATTATAAAAACTCACATTGGTCACGCATGGATTTGGAACATTTTCCTTCTGGAAATGTCCCTTTATAATTTAGTATACAATGTGTAGAAGGCTTTTGTATGTTGTGGAAATGGCTTTTTCTGTCAACGTCCCCATTACTTTAGCTTTTCTTCAGAACTCAGGTCAATCACTTTGGAATATCGCATAAAATATATGTACTAAATAGTGCATCTTTAAATTTGAATAATTGGCCATCATTGACACAAACGTAAAGTCAGCATATATAAATCATTCCTGTTGCTCTTGCATACTCATAGTTTGCTGAAGCTGGTGCTCGATTGGCAATACATCTGACAACTGGGAAGGTCAATGAAGTGTTGCAATCTGGCAGAGACATTCCTGGGGAACCCTTGTTGGGCGAGTATTATCCTTTCATGACAGACAACATGTGGTCTCAGGATGTCGCTGAGTTGTTAGTGTCCCTCGTATCACTACTAGGGGTGACCGACTCTCGTATGCGCTGGCTCCCCAGATCATCACACCAGCAGTTGGGGTAGTGTGTCACTCCACAGCAAAGGCAGGATTGAAGCACTCACCACGAGGCCTCCATACTCGAACTCGACAATCATCTGATCCCAAACAGAACCTGGATTTGTTTCTAAAGACGATCAATATGATTCCAGTCCATAACAGTCCAGGTTTCTCATTCACGACACCACAGCAAACAAAGGCGTATGCGAGGAATTTTGGCCACTCATCTTTGCAGAATTGTTGTAATTCAGCCATACTGGAGGGTTTTCCAGCATGAACGGCCTTTTTAAGGTCATGCCACAGCATCTCAATAGGATTCAGCTCAGGACTTTGACTAGGCCACTTCAAGTCTTCATTTGGGTTTTTTCCTCTTTCAAGCCATTCAGAGGTGGACTTGCTGGTGTGTTTTGGATCATTGTCCTGGCTGCAGAACCAAGTCCGTTTCAGCAGCTTGAGGTCCACCAACAGATTGGCCCCGGACATTCCTCTCTCCTTCAGGATGGTTTTGGTAGACAGTCCAGAATTCATAGTCCCCATTTAATCACACAGTCAAGTCCTTCCAGGTCCTGAAGCACCAAAACAAGCCCCAGAGACCATCACACCATCACACTACCACCACCATATTGTTCTGTTGGTATAATGTTCTTTTTCTGAAATGCTGTGTTACTTTTACACCAGATGTAATGGGACACACACCTTCCAAAGAGTTCAACTTTTGTCTCATCAGTTCACAGAATGTTTTCCCAAAAGTCTTGGGGATCATCAAGATGTGTTCTGGAAAAATTGAGACAGGCTTTAACGTTCTTTTTGCTCAGCGGTGGTTTTCATCTTGGAACTCTGCCATGCAGGCCATTTTTGCCCAGTCTCTTTCTTATGGTGGAGGCATGAACACTGACCTTAACTGAGGCAAGTGAGGCCTGCAGTTATTTGGATGTTGTTGTGGGGTCTTTTGTGACTCCTGGGAAGGTTCACTACTGTTCCATGTTTTCCCCATTTGTGGATAATGGCTCTCACTGTGGTTCGCTGGAGTCCCAAAGCTTTAGAAATGGCTTTATAACCCTTTCCAGACTGATAGATCTCAATTACTTTCTTTCTCAATTGTTCCTGAACTTCTTTGGATCTCGACATGATGTGTAGTTTTTAAGGATCTTTTGGTGTACATCACTTTGTTAGGCAGGTCCTATTTAAGTGATGTCCTGATTGAGAACAGGTGTGGCAATAATCAGGCCTGGGTGTGGCTAGAGACAGTGAACTCAGGTGTGATAAACCATAGTTATGTTTTAACAAGGCGGGGCAATCACCTTTTCACACAGGGCCACGTAGGCTTGGATTTTTTTCTCCCTTAATAACAAACACCTTCATTTAAAAACTACATTTTGTGTTTACTTGTGTTGCTCTTGACTAATATTTAAATTGGTTTGATGTTTCATGCAAAACAAAATAGGAAATTAGGAAGGGGGCAGAGTTTACATATGCCTTTGCTTTTTGATCATTCCCAAGCATCATTGTTTTGAATTCAAAATGTAACCAGGCACCTTCACTTGAACTCCAGCCACACTTAAAAGATGTGCAGTTCGGATCTCATTACGCAAAAAAAGGCGATTAAAGATTTACGTGTACACGGGGAAAATAGGCTAATTTTAAAAATCGATCCCAGGACTATATGAATCGATGTCGGATCATTCAAATGAAGATCAATTAAACCCACCCCTATTCCTCGGAGTATTGCATTTTAGAATAACACCACTACCGATGAGTATATCACCACTATAGCTTATATATAGCTATCTTAACTATCTGAGCGTCGTCTTTAAAAATGATAGATTCAGATGAATGTTTAATATTTTAATAATATCATAATTAAAAAAACTGATTGAGATATAAGATACCTTCCTTCTGCTTGACTTTTGTAACGAACCCCTACAGAGATTTCATTCTCTTTGTCTCAGGATCTCTCCTGCTGAGGAAGAGGGGAAGCCAATCAGATTCAGCTGCATTTTTTTTCCAAACAGCTGTGCTGTGTTTCTCACAGATTCAGTTCTGATATTGAGACAGAAAATCTGTAGTAAACCTATAATTTCCCAGAGTGACACCCGGATCCATTAAGATTACTCTGTGGAGCTGAGCATGGCCACGGCTTCATTTGATTGGTTTTGTCTTCCATAAAACAGGGCTTAGTGGCTACAAGTCTCACTTTGTTAGACAGAAATGGCTGACTCAGATCACACTGGCCCAGGATGGGATGGCTGCCTCCTCCATAGTGCTGATCTCTGTCTAGATATCACTGACCTGCCTGGATATTAGTGCTAAAGAGGCAGTAAGGAGCTGGGTAACCACAGAGCTCTTTGTATAGTCTCAGTTTAGTGGGGAACACAAATTGAGGGCACAGTAAGTTCCATAGATATGAAGTTATGAAGGACCTTTGTTGACTTCTGGATGTAATTCTTGCCTGGAAGTGAAGCAATATTTATTCAAAAGCCATGAAACGTGCCGGCAATTTCCTGTTCGGTAGTTTTGCTTTTCGGCCACAATTTGGACAAGATTTTCCAGTAGACTGGAATTTTTCCACTGCTGGTAGACCCGTATGACCATACGCTTTGATGCACCTGCAAATTCAGCTATTTTCTTCACACTATGGCTCAAATGCAATCACCCCTTTTTGCCAATCATTATCATATGCTTTGTGACCCATTTTCCACACATCAAACATTCAGTCAGTTATTTTCCTGTACCACCTCTTCTCAGTCTATGAATCGCAACACACACCCTACAGATATTTATAGCCCAATCATCCTTGTGCAACGTCACCTGCAGGAACCTGAAGTTACTACCACCTTACACGTGCAAGGTGACTCATTTTTTGTCCATGGAGCTTATTAAATTCAAAATGGTGCCTAGGAACAAGGAGGAACTTAAAATGTCAGCACTGCTTGAGAATGAGAATTCAAGGGAAAAACAACAAACTCAGGCTGAGACTAAACCAGATCTCTCAAGTTTCTTTCAAGTACAAACATAAATAGATGCATTTAGATACAGTGATCACTTTGTAGATTTATCTGTTCCCCCTTTTTTACATCTTTATGACTCTTAAATTCTTTAAGCATACTTAGATCTATTTATAACTTCCTCACTCCTCAATATCTTTACACCTCTTTAGCTATCTCTGTAATTCCTTAGATCTCCCACATCTCTTAATACCTCTTACAGCTCATTAGCTCTCTCTGTAATGCTTTATCTCTCCTTAGATGTCCTTATACCCTTTCCCCCTTGTAAATACAGCTCTTGAGCTCTCTCTGACATCTCGAGTGGCTCTTTTTCGGTCACCCCTTCTTCATTATGTCTCTTCTTATGTTTTGAGTATCATAAACATCTTGTTTCTTTCATTAATTTCTCTCACACATAGAGACAAACTATTACGAGGCGAAGTAACTGCAACTATTTGCCATGCTTAAATAGCATATCTCCCTGCTCGGGCTGTGCTTCTGCAGAAAAACTAGCTCAGCATTGACTCTAAAATGCACACAGGATTGAAACACATAGTAAGAATTAGGCTACAAGCTAAGCTAAGAGGACAATTTTACCTAAGGATTGCCTCATCCTTCCTGCATCCATAAAACTGTTGCTATATGGGGTAATACAAGAGACATTCCTCGGAGAAACTACAGAGTGCAAGCTGCTCACCTGCATATGCTCCTTACCAGCTGTTTGATATTCTGGCACCTCCTGATTTTCCCTCCTTAACTGCATGCCCCACAACGCTTGCGAATTCTAAGAAGCATACCAGCTGGGCTTCCAAGACAGTGTACCCCAAAACAGCTATAGCATCCAGCTCTCACCTCATTGCAGGAATGCCCAAACCAAGTGAAAAAAAAACTATAAAATATTTATTCAGACAGTAACATATACTCAAATAGTACACAAATATATGATTTTAGAGCCTCTGAACCTTCAGCTGGAGTTGTATTATGTATGCATAAGCAATAAATGTGTTTGTGGATTGTGTGTGCAATCTGGCTTTGGGGACAGGCAGTGCAAGGGCAAAATCAAGGATGTTTGCCCCCCGAGAGCTTTGTGTTTATGCAGTAAATGATTTCTTACACCAGGAGCACTGGAGTGTACACAAGCAATATAGAAGGCTGCATTAAGTCCACTTCCCCTGACTGCCAGCTCGTAATGTGTGTAGATGTGAGAAACTAAGCTGGCTTTTCACTGTGTGCATGCATGTAGCTGTGGCTCCATAGGTGTGGGTGTGTGTGTGTGTGTGTGTGTGTGTGTGTGTGTGTGTGTGTGTGTGTGTGTGTGTGCTTGTTGCATAAAGGTCAGTGTTCTGCTGTTGTATAGCAGAGTCTCTAAATGTCTTCCTAATGAAGTGAGCTGTTCTGCAGGGGGTCACTGTTAACCTGTAGCCACTGCTACTTACAAAGACTGCATCCTGAGCTTGTGTGTGTGTGTGTGTGTGTGTGTGTGTGTGTGTGTGTGTGTGTGTTACTTTGAGCTACAGCTCCACACATACTGTACACATGAACAATAATGATGCGTTCACATTTAAAGTACAGTGGTACCTCAGTTTCCTGGTTAATTCGTTCCAGAAGGTTTGTCGAGAACCGAAAACACAGAGTACCAAGCAAATGTTTCCCATTTGAAATAATGTAAATTGAATGAATCCGTTCCTATACATAGTGCATAAGTATATATATCCCCCGGCTATGACAGTGTGTGTCATAGCCAGGGGATATATGTGCAACCAAGCAGTAAGTTGAGGATGCCAATAATTCCGTGTATCCCATTTTTTGTGTTTTGCCAATGAACACAAAGGAAATAAACATGTATAACAAAACAAGTGTAACTGCAAAAATTTTCTGGAACAATGTCAGGGGTTATGTCGGCTAGCACATGCTATGCTAACGCCGACAAGCCTAAGCTCCCTGGACTCCAAAAACACCCCCCTCCCCACCAGGACATACCACGGTGTCTGGAGGCTTTCTCTCGAGGTGACACCAGGGAGGATTCTGGTTGCCACTGGGCTCCTGTCGATCCGGGTCGTTGTTGAGCCACTGGGGATCGGAGCCGCCGAAACTGGTGGGAGGCAGGGAGGAGGGTTTGGGTCAGGTCTGGAGATGGGACAGGTACCAGAACAGACATCCCCCTGGAGGCAAGGATGTCTGGCAATCCTCTGGCAGCAAGGGAACCTGGATGTCCTCTAGCAGCGAGGGAGCCCGGACATCCTCTGGATGAAGCAGGGAGCTCTGGATGTTCTCTGGGGTGAGCAACGTGCTCTGGATGTCCTCTGGGGTGAGCGACACGCTCTGGAAGTCCTCTGGAGGGAGTCGAGAGCTATGGATGTCCTCTGAAGTGAGTGACATGCTCTGGACATCCTCTGGAGGGAGTGGAGAGTTCTTGGGGTGAATGTCCCTGGAACTGTTACTGAAATGGACGTCCCCAGAATAGACACCAGAGCTAGCTCTGGAGCGGTCATCCCTGGAACAGTACTGACATCCTTGGAGCAGGACCAAGGATAGACGTCCTCACCACATGAAGGAGTTTAAAGAGCTCCTGTGGGTGTCGCCCTGAAGAAACCAACAGCAGCGATGAGCGCTGCAGCAGAGGGAAGGGAGTTTTTAATGTGGAAGCCTTGAAAGCGTGCCATGGGAACTTCCAGTGCTTACAGGAGCGTGAAACGGACACGGGGTAGAAAAGGACAAGACTTAAATGCAACTCAGCATCCTTTTCTGCTCTCGATAGAGAGAAAAAAAAAAGTAAAGGGAATGGGGAATGGGAATGCCGCAGCGAGCAAGCCCGAAAAACAGCCAAGGAAGTCTGACGTTAGTAAGCGCTAGAAATAAGCTTTCCCTACACTATATTATACACCCTAACTTACCGGAACAGCCTCCTGACTGCCCATAGCTTACCTCTGTCCTTATCAAAATGAATGCGATTGGTCACGAAACTACCGCCTAATCGAAACGCTGGAGCGGAAAGGCAGCAAGCAAGTTCAATGGTGCGACACCTGCCAAGCTAAGAAGTGATCTTAAATACCTAAGCTGGCAGGTGTTGCACATTTGCGATCGTGCCTGATTAAGCAAGTGATTGCATCAACCCTGCCCAGACCAAAAACTGAGTCAACGCTGACCTCTAGCGTCCAAAAGATGGAAATCAGAGTGACCCTTTATGGCCGCGGAGTAGTAAGTAGCACTCCTATGTTTGCCCCCCAACTACTTGTATATTCTCTGTAACCCATAACCATATAAAATGGTTCGCATTCACTCATTGAGTCTGTGGTTCATCTGGCTAATCTTCTGTGTTTTTCCTAATACTGTCTATCAGTGCATTTTTGGCTTCTGCCAAACAAAAGTATCAAGTCCATCATACCAACCTGTTACGTGTTAACCTACACAGAGTCTTAAGAGTACATTATTGCATTTTTTATAATTATTGTGAATTTCCATAAATTTATGGCTTCCACTCGTGTTTTCAGCAGTATCTCTGACACATTTACGTATCGTCTGCACACAGTTTTCTTGTGGAAATACCCTTCAAATTTACATTACAGCAGCATAAAAGGACTGTGACTATGGTAATGTCTGGTCAACACCCTGTTTCACAGAAGCTAATGTGGTCATTAAACTGTGCATACCTGTAGTTGGGTGTTACTGGGCCATTTCACGTATTTGAGTTTAATAGCTTAGTAGTAGTCATTAGTGATATTTTATCTAATGTATTATTTCACATAGATTATTTCTAATGGTTTGAAATGCCATTCAGAGGGTGTCCAAAAAAGATATTTCAGCATAGATTCTCAGGAAAGAGAGTGTTTAGAGGGACGACTAGATTACAAATTAGCTCATTATCTGCTAGCAGCATGTGAGCGTGTGTGAGAGTGTGTGTGCGTGTGAGTGTGTATGAGAGAGTGTGTGTATCGCGCATGCCGAGTCCTGGCAGTCATTCGGAGTGCTGCAGGCAAAAGACGGCTCGGTCCACAATCTATTACTCTCCGGCGTGTTGAGATGGAGTTGGGGTGTGAGGGCACCTCTTACACTCAGGCTCCTGCATGCTAATATCCTCACCTTACACACTAGGCACACACACACACACACACACACATACACAGAGGGGAGTATATGGTGAGTTTTAAGAACCAGCTCTAGATCAGAAATTCACTAAGAGCAATGAAATGGAAGTTTATTAAGATAGAGAAGCAGTTGGGCCAAATGTGAAAGAAGTTTCAATTCATTAATCTCTATAAACCTCCAGTTAGAATCCTGAGTAAATTCAGTAGATTGGATCATGAACAAAACAATACCCAATGCATTACATCTTAAATAAACCCCTCCTGACATATGACATCAAAACTCAAGTTGCAGATGTTCTAGTGCAGAGCCTGGCTTTAGAACTTGTTCCTCATAACAGTCTGAATGGACGTTTTTTTTTCTTTTCGTTTTTGGTCTGGAGCATCTATTTCTACAAAAAAATATCTGTTCTACTGATTGGTCTAAGTAAAATCCCTGTCTCCACTGTGTGATGGTCCATCCCAGATACTTCCGAGCCCAGAGAAGTCAACGCCCCTTCTGGACATGGTTATAACATAAGGCTTCTTTTTGTACAGTAACATTTTAAGTGGTATCTGTGAATGAAGCTCTGTACTGTAGAGCTTGATAAAGGTTTGATAAAGTAATCCCCTGTCCATGTGGTTCTATCAGCTATTGATGAATGATGTTCTTGATGCAGTGTAGTCTGAGGGATCAGAGATCACCCCCCTAAAAAATCGCATCATTATTTAGTTTAATTTCACCCTATCCCAATGTCACCATTATAAAGCATTCTGGACGGCTTTTGACCACATCTTTATGCATAGCTTTCCTGCACTTCTGACACTTTTCTCTTTCCACAGGCAGCTGCTTAAGTACAGCCAGCTCGTCCTGCTTTATTACTTATTTACTTACTTGTTTGTCTCATGTTATCCCTGCCGGTTTACGTACGGATCTTGCCTGTTTTATTACCTGCTTGGATTGCCTGTTTAACTAGTCATGCTTCGGTCATGTTTAATATCTGAAATGATAAAGTTTGTTCTCGGCTTAATTCTACAAGCTCCATGCCGTTTCACCTGCTTATACCTAGAAGTGCTGCGCACCGGTCATGTGACTTCCTACCAGTAGCTCGGTGCTAGATTTACCTACTTAAAGGTTTAAAGTGTTTAAAAGATGGTCCTTCATTACCTATTCTGGAAATTAAAGTTTCTTTAACTGGACGCATTCCCTCTAGGTTGTATGCGGCCAGTGAGGTATGTTTATTTATGTTTATATTTCATGGTGTGTGTTTATATTTTGGTTCTTCAGTGTGTGTGTAACTGAAGAACCACGGTGTTGTGTTGATGTGTAAAACAGGTTAGGTTTCAGATGCTGTGTAGATGGTTGTCATGCCCGCCTCCGGCACCGCTCCACCCGCTCGCACCTTGCCTCACTCAAGCTCTCCCACATACTAATCACATGCACCTGTTCCTCATCCCGGACTTCCTCCCGCAAACACATAAAACCACCACTCACCCTCACACTCACGCTTCTCAACGAGGTTCCCTACCCTAGTCTGTGATTCCCTTCAGTCCCTATCTGTTTACCTGTGCAATAAACCCTACGTACCTTTACTGTGGCTTTGCGTTTGTCTCCTCACTCCGTGCATCGGCGTCACAGATTGAGAAGCCTAACATGGAGGCAGCAGCCACCGGCTTACGCCCCGACGCCGCCACAGCGGATCAGATCGCTGACCTCCGTGCTCAGATCCAGGAGGTGGTCCAAGCGATCACACAGCTCGCCGACAACCAGCGATCCTCCCTGAATGCTCTGGTTCCCTCTGTCAGCGAGTTGACCCAGCGTGTGTCCCAGCTAACGCCGTCCCCCCGATGTGCACGCCTCGGCGTCGTTGGTTCCTCTTTTCCACCACCCAGCCCTCCTCGCCAGCCTTCGGCCTACCGCATTGCTCTTCCGGACCAAATACGACGGGGATCCGGAACGCCCTGCGGGGGTTTCCTCCTACTACAGTGCCCAGCTTTACACTTCACCAGCTCGCCACCCAGGAGTCCGATGCAGGTGCACGTAATCACCCTCATCATCTCCCTCCCTCACCGAACGAGCCCTCGACTGGGCCACCGCCATCCTGGGCAAAAGGGGCGGAGGAGGCCAAGGTCTACAACAGCTTGCCTCACAGCCTTCCGTGCCATGTTCCAGCATCCCCGGGAGGGGCGCTCCTCTGGTGAGATGTTGTTGTCTCTGCTCCTCCGGGTCGTCGCTCTGCCGCCGATTACGCCCTGCAAGTTTCGCACCCTGGCGGCTCAAAGTGGATGGAACACGCCTGCTCTCGTCGCCTCGTTCCATCAGGGCTTACGACCCTGAAACTCCGCAGAGAACTGGCTGGAAGGGACCTGGACCTCTCGCTGGACGACCTCATCACTCTCGCTATCCGTACCAGCTCCTTACCCACGCTCCACCTCCACTGCGCGATCGCTTCTTTCTTCTCCACCTCGCGTTTCGCCACCACCTGAGCCCATGGAGGTCGACCGCACCCACCTCTCTGCCGAGGAACGCCAACGCCGCTTCGAACTGGGACTGTGCTGTTACTGTGGCTCGGACCGTCACCACCTGCGTTTCTCGCCTGCGATCTCGTTCCGTCCTCCAGGCCTGCCGGCTCGCGTGCCAGAACGTCACCTCCGCCGCCCCGCTTGATTCCTTTCTTCTCCCTGTGGTTTTGCGGCTCGCTCATGGTGATATCCCTCTTACAGCCCTGATCGACTCCGGCGTGCAAGGGAACTTCATCGCGCAAGAACATGATCTCACAGTGGAAGATCCCCCTGCACGCCCCTGCCCCACACAAGCGCCGCATCACCTCGGCCGACGGCCGCCCGCTCGGGGCTTCATCTCTCAGGTTACTGCTCCTCTCTTTACTGCTCACCGGGGCGGTTCATCGGGAATCCATCGCCCTCTACCCCGCGTTGGATCACTTACACACCCCCATCATCCTGGGACTCCCCTGGCTCCGTGAAACACGACCCGTTTATCTCCTGGTCAGCCCTGGAGCTGGTCCGCTGGTCGCCTGCGCCTCGCTGCCAAGAACGCTGCATCCATCGGCCCGCCATGGCGGTGCGCTCTCTGCCTATCAGCCAGCCGGAATCTCTACCACCCAACATTCCTGCGCGGTATGCGGACCTGGCCCGCGGTCTTCGGAAACGGCCGCACCTCCCGCTCTCCCCACCTCACCGTCCCGGCGGACTGCGCGAATCGACCTCCTGCCAGACGGCCCCGTTACCCTTACCCAAAGCGCGTCTGTACCCGTTGTCCCGCCGCTGAAGAGGACTCCATGTCCGACTACATTACGGAGTGTATCTGGACCTAGGCTCCTTCATCCGCCCTTCCAACCTCACCGGTTCTCAGGGGCTTCTTCTTCGTGCCCAAGCGCAACGGAGGCCTTAGACCATGCATCGACTACCGGAACCTAAACCAGATCACACGTAGCTACGCTTATCCGCTCCCGCTGGTGCCCTCAGCCCTGGAACGCCTCCGCGCGGCTAAATGGTACACCAAGCTTGATCTGCGGAACGCTTACAACCTGGTGCGCGTGAGAGAGGGCGACGAGTGGAAAACGGCCTTCAGCACAAGCAGTGGACACTATGAATACCTGGTAATGCCCTTCGGTCTGGCCAACGCTCCATTGGTATTCCAGGCTTTCATCAACAACGTGCTTCGGGACATGCTGGGCAAGTACGTCCTGGTGTACCTCGATGACATCCTCGTCTTCTCACCGGACTTCCGCACCCACATCGAACAGGTACGCCTGGTTCTCCAGCGCCTCCAATCTAATCACTTGCGTGTAAAGGCGTCTAAATGCGAATTCCATACCCAGTCAGTCCACTACTTGGGATATGTCATCTCTCCCTCAGGTGTTGCCATGGACGCCAGCAAGCTGTCCGCCGTCTTGGACTGGCCGAGACCTGAATCCATCAAACAGCTGCAACGATTCCTGGGTTTCGCAAATTTCTACCGGCGGTTCATCAGGAATTTCAGCCGCAGGGTGGCGCCCCTCACCACGCTACTCCAGGGTAAGCCCCGTTCTCTCTGCTGGGGCCCCGAAGCGGAGCAGACTTTCCAAGCGCTCAAGACGGCCTTCACCAGTGCGCCCGTCCTGGCTCACCCAGACCCGAGCCTCTCCTTCTTCCTAGAAGTGGACGCTTCCTCGACCGGAGTGGGTGCCGTGCTCTCCCAACGGCTTTGCGATCTGCCCAAACTGCGCCCCGTCGCATTTTACTCCCACAAGCTGACCCCGGCGGAACGCAATTACGACGTGGGCGACCGGGAATTGCTTGCCATCAAGCTGGCTCTGGAGGAGTGGCGGCATTGGCTGGAAGGATCTAAACACCCCTTCACGGTTCTGACAGACCACAAGAACCTGGAATACCTCCGCTCTGCTAAACGGTTGAACCCTCGCCAAGCTCGTTGGTCCCTCTTCTTTTCCCGCTTCCGTTTTTCCATCACATTCCAGCCAGGGTCAAAAAACGTCAAAGCCGATGCCCTCTCCCAGACGCACGATCCCGATCCGGTCCCTGACGTCCCGCCTGAGCCCATACTCCCATCCTCTTGCGTCATCGGAGCCATCCAGTGGGAGTTCGAACAGGAACTGGATGAACGGCTCTCGCGGATGCGCACTCCCCCGTCATGCCCGCCGGGGAAGAAGTTCGTGCCACAGGACCTCCGTGATCGCCTCCTCTCCTGGGCAACACCTCTCTCTGTTCTGGCCACCCGGGAGAGACGCGCATGCACCAGCTGCTTGCGGCGCGCTTTTGGTGGGTAAACATGCGCCGGGACGTCCACCGCTTCGTATCTTCCTGCAGCGTCTGTGCCCAAGCCAAGACGCCTCGGACTCTACCCGCAGGTCTGCTCCACCCTCTACCGGTTCCGCAAAGACCCTGGTCCCACGTCGCCCTGGACTTTGTCACTGATCTCCCCGCGTCTAACGGATTCACTGCCATCCTCTCGGTCATAGACCAGTTCTCCCGCGCTGTGCACTTCATCCCGCTGCCGAAGATTGCCTCAGCTCTCCAAACCGCCAAAGTCCTCTTCGAGCACGTCTTCCGTCTCTTCGGCGTCCCTGAGGACGTCCTCACCAACAGAGGCCCGCAGTTCACATCCGCGGTTTGGCGCGCATTCATCCAGAAGCTGGGGTCCATGGTCAGCCTCTCCTCGGGATACCATCCTCAGACCAACGGGCAGTGCGAGCGCTCCAACCAGGAGTTGAAGAAGTTCCTGCGCTCGTACTGCCTTCACAACCCGCATGACTGGTCGCAATTCCTCCCATGGGCAGAGATCGCGCAGAATTCCCTCCGGCATTCCTCCACTGACCTCATGCCGTTCCAGTGCGTCCTGGGGTACCAGCCCCCCTTTGTGCCCTGGGATTCCACACCATCGGAGGCACTGGCGGTGGACCACTGGTTTCACCGCAGCGAGGACGTTTGGTGCCAGGTACATCTCCGCATTGACAAAGCCATTCGCAGGTACAAGAGGCACGCGGACCGCCGCCGCCGTGCGGCACCTGACTTCCAACCCGGAGACTGCGTCTGGCTCCCAGCCCAAGGACTTCGCGCCTCTCAGGGAAGTACCCCTTTTTCTCCCCGCTTTTTGGGTCCATACCTCATCATTCGGAAAATTAACAATGTCACGTTTAAACTGCAACTGCCTTCTCACTTCCGCATTTCCCCTGTCTTCCACGTCTCCCTCCTGAAGGGAGGACCTCGTCCGCGGAGGACCTCGTCGCTCCCCGCCTCTCGTCACGCTCCCGCCTCGACGAGTCCTTCGAGGGGGGGCACTGTCACGCCCGCCTCCGGCACCGCTCCACCCGCTCGCACCTTGCCTCGCTCAAGCTCTCCCACATACTAATCACATGCACCTGTTCCTCATCCCCGACTTCCTCCCGCAAACACATAAAACCACCACTCACCCTCACACTCACGCTTCTCAACGAGGTTCCCTACCCTAGTCTGCGATTCCCTTCAGTCCCTATCTGTTTACCTGTGCAATAAACCCTACGTACCTTTACTGTGGCTTTGCGTTTGTCTCCTCACTCCGTGCATCGGCGTCACAATGGTAGAGTTATAATCATGTGTTCAGCGGGATCTCTAATGCTTATAAGTATTACGCATTAGTCTGTTTTCTTGTGAAAATACCCTTTATGTTTTTACATTACAGTAGCATGAAAAGACAATGACTGGATTCAGTTGGAATGCCGCCCTGGATAAGGATGGAGAGAGCGAGAGAGGGTGAGGGGAATAAAGAGGAATGTGTAGAAACAGAGAGAGCTAATAAAAGGAGACAGTGGAGAGGGATGACACGAGATATGACCAGAGCGGAGGAAAAGAGCTGGAGACGTACAAGGAGTATGAACGAGTAAGCAAGGCTGCAGTCGGACAGAGATGGGGAGGTACAATAAAGAGCAGAGTGAAACGGAAAGCAGAGAGAGACAGAGGGAGTGAGAGAGAGAGAGAGAGAGAGAGAGAGAGAGAGAGAGAGAGAGAGAGGCATGAAATTCTGAGACACCGCTAAAACCCATCAACCGCGAAGAGAAACAGTGATGACAAGAGAGTCCTCGCTTTCACCTGAGTCATGAGTAGAAGCTAGATGGATGGAAAGAGAGAGAGAGAGAGAAAGAGAGAGCAGGCGGGCATTAGACAGATCTGCGCTATGCCACAATTACTCAGATTTATCAATGTCAGTGCGCTCTAGTGGTCCTCTGTCTCTCTGCCTGCAGGGGTAGACCTCTTTATTCTCTCATTATAGTTCAACAATAACAGCTCCACAGGGGGTGTGAGGTGTGTGCGTATGGGGGAGGGGTCCAAGTTTACATATCATTGTGAGAACTAAATGTCCCCACGAGGATTGACAAATGTCATGGATCATCATTGTTTTACATTGTGAGAACATTCTGCTGGTCGTCATAAGGAAATTGGCATGTTTAGATACAGTGGGGCAAAAATGGTATTTAGTCAGCCACTGATTGTGCAAGTTCTCCTACTTAGAAAGATGAGAGAGGTCTGTAATTTTCATCATAGCTACACTTAAGCTATGAGAGACAAAATGAGAAAATTAAATCCAGAAAATCACATTGTAGGATTTTTTAAGAATTTAATTGTAAATCATGGTGGAAAATAAGTATTTGTTCACCCACAAGCAAGCAAGATTTCTGGCTCTCACAGACCTGTAACTTCTTCTTTAAGAAGCTCTTCTGTCCTCCACTCATTACCTGTATTAATGGCACCTGTTTGACCTCGTTATCTGTATAAGACACCTGTCCACAGCCTCAAACAGTCAGACTCCAAAGTCAACCATGGCCAAGACCAATGAGCTGTTGAAGGACACCAGGAAGAAAATTGGAGCCCTGCAGCAGGCTGGGAAGAGTGAATCTACAATAGGCAAGCAGGTTGGTGTGAATAAACTGTATAATATAACTGTGGGAGCAATTGTAAGTAAATGGAAGACATACAAAATCATTGATAATCTCCCTCGATCTGGGGCTCCACGCAAGATCTCATCCCGTGGGGTCAAAATGATCATGAGAACGGCAAGCAAAAATCCCAGAACTACACGGAGGGACCTGATGAATGACCTGCAGAGAGCTGGGACCAAAGTAACAAAGGCTACCATCAGTAACACACTACGCCGAGTGGACTCAGATCCTGCAGTGCCAGGCGTGCCCCCCTGCTTAAGCCAGTACATGTCCAGGGCCTGTCTGAAGTTTGCCAGAGAGCATATGGATGATCCAGAAGAGGATTGGGAGAATATCATGTGGTCAGATGAAACCAAAATAGAACTTTTTGGTAAAAACTCAACTTGTCGTGTTTGGAGGAAGAAGAATGCGGAGTTGCATCCCAAGAACACCATACCTACTGTGAAGCATGGGGGTGGAAACATCATGCTTTGGGGCTGTTTTTCTACAAAGGGGACAGGACGACTGATCCATGTTAAGGGAAGAATGAACGGGGCCATGTATCGTGAGAGTTTAAGCCAAAACCTCCTTCCATCAGTGAGAGATCTGCATGGAGGAATAAAATACCAGCATACAGTACAGTGTGTGCAAACCTGGTGAAGACTTACAAGAAACGTTTGACCTCTGTCATTGCCAACAAAAAGGTTATGTTTTAAAGTATTGAGTTGAACTTTTGTTATTGACCAAACACTTATTTTCTACCATAATTTACAATGAAATTATTTCAAAATCCTACAATGTGATTTCCTAGATTTTTTTTTTCTCATTGTGTCTCTCATAGTTGAAGTGTAGCTATGATGAAAATTAGAGACCTCTCACATCTTTCTAAGTAGTAGAAGTTCCACAATCAGTGGCTGACTAAATACTTTTTTGCCCCACTGTATATAGATAGATACATGGATATTTAGATCACTTTATTAATCCAAAAGGAAAAGTCAAGTATTATAGAAGCATTATGGTAAACTACACAAGCATTAGAGTGAGTGTTACTGTACATTACTATACAGTTACAAGAATAAAGACACTACTTGTAATATGAATCAGAAAAAACTATCACTAAGGTGTCATGTGCAGTAAATATTAATAGACGTGCAAATATATGGATACAATAGACAAAGTGGCAGATCAGTTCAGCAGGAACAAAGACGGCAGTTTTCTTTTTAAAAACATTAAAAAAAGATTTGCTTTGTGTTACTGAGGTTAGGGGTATGTGTTGGGGTAGGTGTAATTAATCTTTGTCGTCTACTTGTGAGGACCAAATGTCTTTACAATGATAGAAAAAAACCTGCCCGTTTTTGACTTGTGCGAACTGTTTTCCCGGGCCTCACTTCGTTAATTGCCTTTTCACAAAAACAGCAACGAGCCAAAAGATTTGCTTTAGGTTACTGAGGATAAGGTTAGGTGTAGTCCTCACAAGGATAGCAAGCCAAAGGCGTGTGTGCACTGAGATACATCACACCCGCTGTCAAAAACGTAGTAAAAGAGTCTGTTATGGCAGTATTTGTGATTATTTGTGTACACACATAATGTGTGTGTGTGTTTGTGTCATTATGGGGACCAAATATCAGCACAAGTATAGAAAGAGCTGACATTTTGCTGATCCCAATAGGGATAACTGTTTTTTTTGTTTTTTTTTTATATAAAACCTGTAACTTTCTTTTGAAAGTCAAAGTTGGGTGTAGGTGTAGCATTAATTAGCTAAAGTAACCATTTTGTCAATGGAAAGTCCTCACAAACATAGTGAGGTAGACTGTGTGTGTGTCTCGTAATGATATTAACATATCACTATGAGGACTAGAAAAAGCGGACATTTTTGGTGTGTGCTGTAAGGACATTTTGCTGGTCCTCAAAAGTAAAGTAGTTGTTTACAAAAACAGATCAAATGATTTGCTTTAGGTTACTGAGGGTAAGGTTAAGATTAGGGGTACATGTTGGGGTAGGTGTAATGATGTACAGTAATCCATGTCTTCCTGTACTTGTGAGGATCAAATGTAACTGGATTAGTATCTGGATTACTCATAGTATGTCTACCAGTTACCTGATTACAATCAGTGTTGTCATTCTGTGCATGTGCTTGACCCTTCCACCACGGTTGCTAGGCCTGCTTATTCTAAAGACTTTGCATTATTTGGCCTGTTTTTTCACTGACTTCAACTGGGATATTTTCATGCAGGATCTGGCAACCCTGGAATTAGACACGCTAGGGAATAAAGGTGGTAAAATGGCTAACAAATACTTTGTGGAGATTCTGAAATAATTGTATTATTTAGTATTAAAGTTTGATGTTCATGGCACATCTTCCTGTGAGATTATGGGCTGGTTGCCGAGTAGGAATCTGATTATTAGCTGAGTCATGTAAACCTGGAGGTTTCTCATTATTACTCGAATGCATGTAAATTCTGATCTTCTGCAAAATCTGATTTTTCTGCAGTTATCAGCTAATTAAGTGCATGGAAAGACACTCGTTATGTCAATGGAAAGTTAATGGAAAGTCCTCACAAGGATAGCAAGACAAACGTGTGTGTAGCCACAAGGATAGAAAGATCTGACATTTTTTTACCTTGTGGGATCTTTTTGCTGGACCCCATGAAGAAAATTGCTTTTATTTTTAAACAGAAATGGCAATTTTCTTTAAAAAACCAAAAGTGAAAAGATATGCTTTAGGTTACTGAGGTTAAGGTTCGGGTTAGGGGTTGGTGTAGGATTAATTATCTACAGTAATCATTATATCAATGAAAAGTCCTCCCAAGGATAGCGAGACTGTGTGTGTGTGTGTGTGTGTGTGTGTGTGTGTGTGTGTGTGTGTGTGTGTGTGTGAAGGGGATTAGGGTTTGCTCTTGCATCTCCACCCGCTGCATATAAATCACCGACAGCAAAAGCACTCTTTCCATTCAGGTTCCTGTGGGATTCTCATTCAAAGACGAGCCGCAGGATCAGTGTAAATAAGGAACACCTCTTCAGATCCGTACTGATTAGATGTGGTCCAAGTTTGAAGGTGATTAGATGTTGTGATTTGATTCAAATCCAATGGCGTCTGAGGCTTGATGTGTTCCCAGTGTGCAGATCTATGATGACTACATGCCGTGGCTCATTTGATTTCCGAATATCTGAACATGTCAGTTGACTTGGGGGTACCCAAACATTCGTGCAGGACTATATCCAGATGAACCAGGTATCGCTCTTAGTTCTGAGGTTGTTTCATAAAAGGCAATAATACAGGTAGCAAAATATTACACGCAAACACAGAGACACACACCGGAAGATCACCTGATGGTTAATTCCTGCGATTTGGCAACTGTTGTGAGACTGGCATGAGACACTCTTGGTACACGTTGCAAGTCCAGCAGCCAAGTCAACGCACAAATACACACATGAGAATCACAACAGCAGGCGTGTTGTTAGTGGCAGAGAAGAACGACATATGTATGGATCACACACACACACACACACACACACACACAGAGTTATTCTGATTCATTTTGAAATGGTCATTATGGTTCATAGCACACATGCTCTGCAGAATTATCCATCTGCAGATTTTCAGCGCCTCGTCATATTTGTTTATGATTGACGCAGGCATGCTGATAAGAAGCTAGTCCATGTTTTAGAATCTCTAGATTGGACTGTTGTCATGTTTTTCTTGCTGGCTACTTTTGAAGATGTAGTCGGATCATGGCTCTGAATGATTTAGCTTTGGTACGTGATTTAGCTTTGGCACCAAGCCAAGTGTTCTGTTAATCCCTAGGACCTGTCATGATGCAGTGTTGCAGTTCCAATAAAAGTTGGGACAGGGGATATTTAGGTCTAGTAATGAGGTAAAAACTATCCCTGTAATGATGTGCTTTCAAAAAAATGTCAACAGTATCTTCACTCTCTAACAGAGTCTTTGAGGAGTAAAGATGATTAGAGGATCTCAAATTTATTAACAAATGTGTGAGAAAATGTTTGAAATCTTTAAAAATGATGTCCCTCAAAGAAATACTGAAAGGGCTTTGGATATTTCTCTGATTTGTCCTGTTGAAAAATGCATGGACATCCCTGATAAAGATGTCATCTTAAAGGCAGCTTATGTTGCTCTAAAATCTCAGTGTACTTTTCTGCATAAATGACCTTTACCAAGGGCCCTGACCCAACCCCATAACATGACAGAGCCTGGCTTTTGGACTTGTTCCTCATAACAGTCCTTTTTTCGTCTTTGGTCCGGAGCACACGGTGTCCATTTCTTCCAAGAAAAGATCTGTTCTACTGATTGGTCTGTGCACAATCCCACTGTGTGATGGTCCATCCCAGATGCCTCCGAGCCCAGAGAAGTCGACGCCCTTTCTGGACATGGTTATAACATAAGGCTTCTTTTTTGTACAGTAACGTTTTAAGTGGCATTTGTGAATGTAACTCTGTACTGTAGAGCTTGATAAAGGTTTGATAAAGTAATCCCTTGTCCATGTGGTTCTATCAGCTATTGATGAATGATGTTCTTGATGCAGTGCCGTCTGAGGGATCAGAGATCACCCCTCTTCAGTTTAGGCTTGTGCTCTTACCCTTTATGCTCTGAAATTCCTCCAGATTACTTGAATCAAATAATGATTTTATGCACTGTGGAGGGGGAAATATGGAAATCCCTTCCAGTATTTCTTTGAGGAACATTGTTTTGAAGCATTTCCTAAATTTTCTTACACATTATTTGAGAAACTGGAAATCCTCTGCCCATCTTTACTCTTCAGAGCCTTTTGTGGATGCTACTTTTGTACCAAATCACCTGTTGACATCACCTGTTTGAAATCATTATTTAGTTTTTTTTAATCTCATTACTAGCCCTAAATTTTCTCCGTCCCAACTTTTTTTGGAATATGTTACAGGTCTGAAATGCAGGAATGTATGTTTATTAACAAATGAAATGAAGTTGACTGAAAAATACTTCAACTTCATACTGTCTGCAATGCAATAAAAGCCAAAGTAAAAGTAAGACACACTGCATTTTATTTTATTTGCATTTCCCATACCAACTTTTTCTGATTTGGGGTTGTAGCTCCACCTGTTTTCCCTCTGCTGTTGTTTGCTGGTCACATTGAAACCAGTTGTTTTTTTCTCCATCTCACTCAGCAGCCTCACAGGGCCTCATGATCTCCTAATTCCCACACATTCCAACAGCCTAGCTGATGATGAGGCACCTCCCCACAGCAAATAGCCTACTGTATTGGAAGGAATGCAGCCTCTTAATGTAAACAATCAGTTTCTACACATAATTTCCCAATAGAAATGGAGCACCGTAGGAGCACCTGAGCGGATATAATGTGGGCGGTGGATCGTTCGCAGCACAGCATGACACTGACATTTTTAAAGTGGAATCTAAAGCACATTGATAGCTTAATCAGGCTTTAAGCCAGTGCTCTAAATCTATTCATTCATCTCATCAGCAAACCCTTCATGAATCCAGTCAGGTGCATCCAGTCAGGAGAAGCAGCGAAACCACTCGTATCCGCAGATGGGAGCTGAAAAGCGCAGACTTAAACCATATCTCATTTTTATTGCTTCTTATCTGAGCGCTGCCTCCACCTCTCGCTTTTCCTCCGAGAGCGATTCTTCAGCCTGGATGAAGGGGTCGAGCCATTAGCACGAGTCGCCGCTGTACAATTTCACACCCGCTTTTTGCATGACAGGTCCGGATTTCCGGAAATGAATCTCAGACGGTTTACTGCAGGGTTTCTTTTTTTTTTTTCTCTATGCATCTGCTCCAGCCTTTTTTTGTTGAGCCAACAATGAATGTCCATGCTGTAAAATATCTACGTCACCAAATAGAAAAATGGCATGTAGTGATACCGGGCTGTTCTATTATGGCTTGCATTAGCTTATTCACAACAAGGTGCCACATAGAGATTGGTTTTTTAAAAATGCATATTCAGGAACTCAGTTTTCAACCTAACATCTTATAGCTGCTCAACAAACTTAAGTACAGGAAAACATCGTTTAATGACCATATGTTCAAGTATGTTCACTTTAAAGACCGAGATCTTAACAATTATAATAAATTATAATAGGAAATACAATCTTTTAACTTAGGATATTTTGGCAGTAATTCACCTCAACAGCCAGTAATGCTGTGGATCCACAACCAGAGCTGAGAGTTTAAGAACGGAAGACCATTATTCGTGTCACAGTTGCCAGGTCTGCTCATTCTAACGCATTTTTCTTTAAGTCACTTACATATATTGATTGTCTTTGGGGTTTGTTTCTAAAGTGTAGTTGCATATTTCAATGTTCGAGGATATTTCAACCGAGGAGGTTGGGTCCCTTTTTGAGTCTTGGTCCTCTCAAGGTTTCTTCCTCATAACACTTAGGATAACATATTAGGAGGTAATCTAAACTTGTAAAGTTGCTTTGAGACAATGCTCCATTGTAAAAAGTGCTATAGAAATAAATCTGACTTGACTTGATATTTGGGATCTGATCCACTGTCTCTCTCTCTCTCTCTCGTTCTCTCTCTCTCTCTCTCTCTCTTTCTCTCTCTCTCTCTCTCTCTCTCTCTCTAATATTCCTCCAAGGTGGTTTTGTTCTATGTTTAAAGTTAAAAGAAAAATATATACATTATTATTACTATTACTATTATTGTTAGTATCTCATATTGTAGTAGGGCTTGAGCCAATTCATTTCTTTTCAGTTTGTTTCCACACACCTGGTGCTTGTTTCTCTCTAGGGATCTGGCAACCCTGTTGTACTTGTGTGTAAGTAATCACTGGTCGTGTTGTTGCTTGCTCGTTAGCTACCACTCATTAGAGAGTCTGTTCTAACTTAGTTGATGTATTTACACACTTTTGTCTTCAAGTTCCATTGTACCAAGCTGTAAATGGTGTTTGTAAGTGTATGTGCCTGTCCTATTGTAAGTAGTACTGCTTTGTTTGTATATTCTCTCTAACTTATAGCTATATAAACTGGTTCACATTCACTTGTTGAGTGTCTGGTTCATCCGGCTGATCTTCTGTGTTTTCCTAATACTGTCTATCGATGCATTTTTGGCTTCCGTCAGACAAATGTTTCAGTCGTTCGACTCCGTCATTGATCACTCGTGCTTTCAGCGGTATCTCTGACGCATTTACATATCATAAATACCCTTTATATTTACATTACAGTCACTTACATTTTAATTATATTATGCACTAGAGAGAGAAATGTGTAAATCCCTTCCAGTCTTTCTTTGAGGAACATTGTTTTTAAACATTTCAATAATTTTCTTACACATTTGTTGATAAACTGGAGGTCATCTTTACTTTAAGACTCAGCCTTTACTGGATACTGCTTTTGTACTAAATCTGTTACGGTTCACCATATTATCCGCGTTGGCGAATCATGAAAACAAAAAGCATAACAGGTTGAGTCGTGCTGCTGAGGCAATGGTGCGACACTGTGTGAGCCCAAAGGTGTGTTTGCGATTGCGCTGGGGGTGTTGGGGGTCGTCCCGACGCCCCTATGAGTGCCAAAACCTCCTCTAGCTTGATGAACGCACTCAGTGTTGAGCGTGCTGCAAACAGGGAGACCCTGGTATGTGAGACCAACCCTGAAGCAAGGGCCAGCAGGGAGGACGAGGCAACACAAGTCAGGCACAAGGATGGGTGCTGGCTTGTGGATAGCTGTGACTGGCTCGGGGGCAGAGCTTGGCACAGGCGGCTAGGGGACGGAGCTCGGCACAGGTGGCTCAGGAGTGGAGCTTGGCACAGGTGTAAGTACTGACAGGGGCACCTTCAAAGCTTGCACAGTACAGTAATGCTGAGCCATGCTACTGGCCACAAAAATGGTCGGCCGAAAACTTGGCGGCTTAACGAGGTATTATTTTCTTAGCTGGCAAGACATTTGTCACATTTCTGAAGTGGTAAGAGCGAGATCCGAGTTTCTGGCTTTTTGAGGTAATGGTCATGGAGGGAAATCTGTCCTACCATCACATAATGGAGGCAAGATAACGAGGTTAAACTGTAGTTCAAGTTAATGCTGAGTCTATAAGAGAAAACCCAGTGCGCTCTGTTGTGTGTTTCAGTGAGTGGGTTCCCACGGTGTGTCGAGAAACAGTACAGGAAGGTTTTTATTCAGTGAAAGCATTAACAGCATGGAAGCAGCGCAAAGCACCATTTTCCACCGTGGGAAAAAAAAACTTCCATCTGTCAGCTTTCTCTAAGCGCAAATTTGTGGTTCCACTTCAAAATAAGCGTCGTCGAACTGACAAACGCTGACAGCATGAGAAACACAAAGCAAATACACCATTACAGAAGCCACGAGCGCAAGATTGTGCAAAGCAATCCGCTGTATTTTTGGCAGAAATGGGAGATCATGAATAAATGATTACAAGTAGCATATATTGACTGGGGCTGTAAACAGAAGTGTGTACACCAGCAGGGTATAGAGCAGGCTGTAAACAAGAGTTTATAGATCACCCTGTAAACAGGGGGCTGTTCCACACAGCCAGCTACCTCTTATTGAGACAAGCCTGGCTAATTAGGTCACTGTCACTTCCACTAGAGGAGCTGATCTTAAGCCCTGCTCTGTTACTATGGCAACATATGACAAACCTGCTCCATGTCAGGCTAGAGTTAAAGTTTGATCTAGCTTGGTCAATGCTACAGTGGAACCTCGGATTCGAACGCCTCTTCACTCGAACAATTCGGACATTGAACAGACTTCCAACAGGAGCACCCTATATAAAACACTCAGAGGGCGATCTTCCAAAGATGTTGCACCTAATGCAGTCCAGTCGGTGGTGATGCATCAATACGTTATGAAAATCACCATAAAACCCAAAAGAAGAAGAACTAGGGTGTGATCATAGGCAAATTGTGTATAACATTTTATTTTATTTTATTATTTTACTATTTGCATTATGAATATTACATTATTTTATTATTATATTGTTATATAATTGTATTATGATATTATGCATATTATATTATGTACAGTACATTATATTATATTGTTATATTATTATACTGTGCATATGATATTATTTTATTGTTATATTATGACATTATGTATATTATATTATATTGTTTTATTGTTATATTATTATACTTATATTATTACTTGGTAATATTTCTTAAAATAAGCAAATAATAATAATACGAACACTGATTCTTAATTCAAAAGTCATGTTTTTATATCTCAAATTAAGACAGAAGAATCAGAATAACATCACCAGTTTTGTCTCCCAATACTTTTGGCCACGTGTCCCAGTTCTTTGTGCTGCTTTGCGAGTGGTGCATTTCATTAGTGATGTAGTCATACAGGACTGCAGAACACCTCAGTAAAGCAACAGCCGCGAAATAAGACAGGTCTGCCTCACACTCAAGTGCTTCCTCCAGATTTTTATTACCTTTCCTGGGCATTCTTGCGTCAAAAAATGTGCTTTTTATTTCTAGTATGTATTAATGACCATGTAACCTTACACATCAATTGCTTCGTACCTTGGATGAGCATAACTGCGTTTCATTCAGCAGGCAACACATCTTAGTATTTTACTGCCTACTTAAAGTCAATCAGAAGTCATTTCATGCCTAAATTGATTTCCCTCCGTTCTGACGGTGGTATGAACTGCAGAGTGCACCTTTTCCAACATTACAGCAAAACTCCCTGGCTTTATTCTTGAATCCAGGATATGACATGCATCCTCACTGGAGGGTCTTGAAGTTAAGGATTTTACAACCACCCAAGATATTACAGCTACTGTAACCTGTGTATAACTCAATCCCTTACTCCTGCAGGTGCATTTTCTGGAATATTGCTCGGGGTTATGAATGCCTCTCCCTTCTTTTTATATCAAATTTAAAACAAAGGACTATATAACAGTTAGTTCTGACCTTACAATCTGATTGGTTGAAAAGCATTTATGATAACAGCATGGCTTTTCACACCAAAACAGTATCACTCCACTGCATGTTGCCAAGTAACCACAAGCTTTATGCACACAAACATGTACTGCAACATATACAAATAACGCAATAAGCCTATCATTAAATATTAAATTCCTCAGTTCTATAGATTAAATAAATTATTCATTAATTTTATTTTTAGTTTTGGTCCTCTTTTCCTTTAATCTTTGCTTATTTACACTTTGAATTTCAAACTAACGTTCACTGGTAGTCTTAGAGGAGGGTAAGGAATTGTTACAGAAGCAAAGTGAAGTGTAAAGTGGCCGAAGACTGTACAAGATCTACCATTTGATTTGTTGTTTTAGCATAGGTATAATCACCATAAAGTATTGTTAATGATTAGAACCAAAAATTTAAAATTTGGATTTGTCACTCCATAATCCTCTTTTCTGCTGATTTTCATTCCAATCTTTGTGAACTTTAGCATATCTTAACCGTTTCACTCTGCTACCCTTCCAAAAAGCATTCCTGACCAATTCTTCAGATTGTAGTAGGGTCAGCTTGGCATCCCAACAAAGTTCCCAGATGCTACTATTGCTCAAGCATAAGGGGAGGTCATAGTGTATTGTTATAATGCATTCTATTAGAAAGCACACAGTCCTGTGACCCGATGCTCATCACGGATTACGGCTGACGAGATGCACCTGCTCTTCTGAGTATTTAAAGCTGTTGGAGAGCGGTCTCTTGTCGCACGTTTGATATTGGCATTGGTATTGGGATTTTGTAGCACTCTAGCGGGAGGTATTTAGGGAAAGGTTGTAACAGTGTTCCTTTGCGGAGGGATGCTGGTAGGGCTACGCCAGAGGTAACAGGGATTGTTAGGGTCAGATTCCAGTGTGACTGGCTCTTTATTTTTACCGTGCTTTGAGCATTCATACCTTGTAGCTACATGAGCCTCACTCGCCGCTATGGAGCGATGCATATATATATATATATATGCATATATATATATATATATATATATATTCTGTGAGGTGTGAAAGTCCCTAAAAGTCCCTAAAAGCATGCCCATACTCTCCTCAGCCCCTATTGCTGAGCTTACTAAGTAAATACAACTAACCTGCCCTTGGGTCTGAACCATAATAGTATCCATTATATTTTCATATTTTAATGACATCTAATTAGATTATAATTTATAATGTCTTTGACCGGCCGCCATGTGAGTTTTCAAGTTGTAAATGTAAATGGAATGAAGTAATAAACTTCATTATTCACTCTAATTACAATGTACTCCTTGCTTCAGTGGTTTGCACCACTCAAGAAAACTTTAAATTATGTTAAGGTTGTTTTCCCCCCAGTGTCAAATTTAAACACTCATAAATGTTTAAAAATGTTTTCGTTGGGTCTGTTGGCTTTTTTTTTTTTTTGCCAGCCTTCTCTGGCTTTATTAATAATGTAGGTATTTCCTTTTCTCATAATAATGTTCTTGTATTCTTCAAAGAGCCTAAGGAGCAATTGCTGCTCAAGTAGTTAAAAACCCTGCTCTATTTACCAAATCTTCTTTTTTCATTTTCTTTTTTCGCAATATTTCAAAGCCATTGTTTGTTGAAATACTGCATAATTACAAAAGCCTGTCTTGAGTA
Organism: Ancistrus triradiatus; assembly: GCA_025084515.1. NCBI lineage: Eukaryota > Metazoa > Chordata > Actinopteri > Siluriformes > Loricariidae > Ancistrus > Ancistrus triradiatus. The sequence goes on along the minus strand of JAJAGP010001778.1, from coordinate 115,922 downwards.
AGTCATAACTGCAAGGATTGTGTTAGTGGAAGCAAATGAGCCTGAAATGAGCAGTCTGTCTAACATAAGTAAGATTATTCCAAATAAGTTCAGCCTTCATAAGCTTGCTTTGTGGAATAGCCAGACTGTAAGCAGAAGTGTAAAGACCGGGAGGGGAAAAACCAGGAGTGTACAGATCATAGACAGCAACCAGGAAAATGCAGAGTAACATTTTGAATTGGTTGATGTTTCTGATTTTACTTTAGTCATGAAATAAATGTTTAGAAAATGTTTTATACACAACTCTTTGTTACCCCTTATCTTAAGGGTAAGATTGGGTGTAAAGACCAGGAGTATAGACCAAGCTGCAAACAGGTGTGTATAGACCAGGAGTGTAAATACCAGATGTAATATGTAATCAGGAGAACACTTTAACTTGGCCAAGACATACTGAAGAAGTTCAGACACACATGTATAGTATAACAGTAATTTATTTATTATGCCCTGCCCCAAGCCGCCACTCAGTATCTAATTGTTTGAGTACATTCTGTAAGCAGGAGTGTATAGATCAGACGTGTAAAGACCAGGTGCAGTACCTAATCAAAAGCATGCTTTAACTTGGGCAGAAAACAGTGGAGGAGTCCAGATGTGCATGCATATTGTAGAACAATAATTTACTAGCAATAAAAAGATATTATAGAAAATATCTTAGACAGTGATAGGTAATACACATCAGTGCAGCGCTGACTGCATGTGACTGAAACCTAATTCCGCACTAACACTTTATCCGGGAAGGCCTCAAATGAAACAAGGCAGGAGAATCCAATCAGGAAAAGTCCCGGGCAGTGCATCCACTCCAAGGGACAGGCTTCTCCCTGACATTTATAAATATATGTCTGTTTATACTAAAGAGAACAACAGCCCTAGCCTTAGCTCTATAAGGTCATTCCAGTGGGCAGTCATCCAGCTGAAGCGAAGAGTGGAGGGAGTGCAAGGATGGCCAGGCAGCACCCGCCCCAGCCACACTCATATCTATTTGTTTGGGTCCAGTTTGTCCCCCTTATGATTGAAAACTAACATTTGACCCAAGTGACTTGTGGAATTCCTGTGAACATGCTAAGCATCGTCAGCAAAATCCATTGTACTTATGTTTATCAAACCGGAGCTACAGACAAGGAGTGTGTAGACCCAGGATTGTATAAACCAGACTTTAAACAGGAGTGTGTAGACCAGGATTTTATAAACCCGACTTTAAACATGAGGTGGGGGGGGGATGTGTTATACCAGATTGTATAACCCAGTCTTTAAACAGGAGTGTGTAGACCCAGGATTGTATAAACCAGACTTAAACAGAGTGTTAGACCGGATTGTATAAACCAGTCTTTTAAACGGAGTGTGGTAGACCAGTAATTGTATAAACCAGACTTTAAACAGGAGTGTGTAGACCAGGATTGATACACAGATTTTTAAACAGGAGTTGTAGACCAGGAATTGTATATAACCAACTTTAAACAGGAGTGTTGTAGACCAGGATTGTAGGTAAACCAGCTTTAAACAGAGTGTGTAAGACCAGGATTGTATAATTCCCGTTTTTAACAGGAGTGTCTAGACCAGATTGTATAAACCAGTCTTTAAACAGAGTATGTATACCAGATTGGATAAATCAGAACTTTTTTAAACAGGAGTGTATAGCGCCAGGATTGTATAAACCAGACCGTTGAACAGGAGTGCTAGACCAGATTGTATAACCATACTTTTAAACAGGAGTGTGTAGACCAGATGTAAAACCAGACTTTAAACAGGAGTATGTAGACCAGGAATTGTATAAATTTGTTTTTCCAAAAAAAACCTTTAAACAGGATGTATGACCAGGATTGTAGAAAACCAGTCTTTCCAGGAGTGTATAGACCAGGATTGTATAAACCAGACTTTAAACAGGAGTGTGTAGACCAGGATTGTATAATTCCAGGTTTTAAACAGGAGTGTATAGACCAGGATTGTATAAACCAGTCTTTAAACAGGAGTATGTAGACCAGGATTGTATAAATCAAACTTTAAACAGGAGTGTATAGACCAGGATTGTATAAACCAGTCTTTAAACAGGAGTGTATAGACCAGGATTGTATAAACCAGACTTTAAACAGGAGTATGTAGACCAGGATTGTATAAATCAAACTTTAAACAGGAGTGTATAGGCCAGGATTGTATAAACCAGACATTGAACAGGAGTGTATAGACCAGGATTGTATAAACCAGACATTGAACAGGAGTGTATAGAGACCAGGCTGTAAGCAGTTGTGTACAGACCAGGCTGTAAGCAGGAGTGTGTGGGTGGATGTTCAAACTCTTGAGTTTTATTACAGAAATTAATCTTGAAACAATTCCTCTGCTGCTGTGTGAGTGTGGAACAGGGTGTGTGGGCTGATGTGTGAACACACAAGCATATGTGATGGGTTTATATATAGCAACACACACACACACACACACACACACACACATATTATGTCATTAATTAACTTGCACACACATGCATACACACACATGCACGCTCATTAAAAATCGCCTAATGAATGGTACGATGTACAGTGGATATCCATGTGTGTGTGTGTGTAGTTAATTTTAACATCACTGTAGTTACAAGTGTGAACATGCCGACGCCTTTGCGTAAGTGTGAAGACCCACTAGTGTCTTGGTGACCCCGAAATACCCACCTTAGCAGACGACGCAATCTGCCATGCGTCAACACACACCTGCTCAGATCTCAATAATGAGATGAATTAAGTTGTGTAACTGATTCATGCAGCAGTGCGTTAATGACCATCTGCCAGAGACACAAAAAAGAGAAGCACTGATTGATTCACTTAATTAACTTGATTGTTCGAGTTGAAGACAACTAGACTTCCTCTTGGTTCTTAAAGGCGTTTCACCTCTGGCCCCTGTGATCCTAACGGCTCATTATTGACAGGGTGGGTTGAGAACTCTTGGGAATCTTCAAGAACCAAGAAGAAGTCGAGGTGCCTTCAACTCAAACACTCAAGTCTACCATGATCTGGATGACCAAGAACTTACACAGACCTATTTCTAATTAACATTAACTCAGACAGACACATCAGACTGGTTTCAACAATTTCCGAGTCCACCTTACCCTGAGACCCTGAGATTGAGACCAAGATGAGACCGGACTCAAGGACTACAACACTAGCAAATAAAGAAACAAGCGTGAATATGAAACAGAGGACTAACCAATTAAATGCATTTTAAAAATGGTTAATGTCAGTAACACCTTCTGAAAAATCAAAGGAAAAAGAAAGAAAAAAAGAAAGAAAGAGGACCCAAATACAAGCCTATACCTTTAATTTGTCACCTATATGTATGTGTGCCCTGTGTGTGTGTGTGTGTGTGTGTGTGTGTGTGTGTGTGTGTGTGTGTGTGGTAAATGTTTGAACATCGCTGTTGGAGGAATGCTGTTGACCTGTAGCTGCTTTGACACTGATCCTCCTGCCAGTGTTGGGTGCGTTCACTCCGTGTGTGTGTGTGTGTGTGTGTGTGTGTGTGTGTGTGTGTGTGTGTGTGTGTGTGAGTGAGTGAGTGGGTGGGATGACCAAATGTCCCCACAAGAGTAGAAAGATCTAATTATTTTACTACGTGGGGACATTTTGCTGGTCCCCTACTTTATAACTCCTTTATATGTACATAAAACTGTAACTTTTATTCTAAAATAAACGAGCCTAAAGATTTCTTTAGGTTACTGAGGTTAATGTTAAGGTAAGTGGTTATGATAGAAAGACAGCTTCTTGTGTGTGTGTGTGTGTGTGTGTGTGTGTGTGTGTGTGTGTGTGTGGTAAATGTTTGAACATCTCTGTTGGAGGAATGCTGTGACCTGTAGCTGCTTTGACACTGATCCATCCTGCCACTGTGTGGGTGGGTTCACTTCGTGTGTGTGTGTGTGTGTGTGTGTGTGTCGAGGCGGGGTTGGCAAGTTTATACATAATTGTCAGAACCAAATGTCCCCACAAGGACAGGAGGATCTCATCTGTTTGGCTTTGTTGGGACATTGTTGCTGGTACTCATAAGGTAAAGAAACAGATGATCTGCTTTAGGTTACTGAAGGTCAGGTTAAGGTTCAGATAATGTGAAATATAGACAGATATACAGTGGGGCCAAAAAGTATTTAGTCAGCCACTGATTGTGCAAGTTCTCCTACTTAGAAAGATGAGAGTTGTCTCTAATTTTCATCATAGGTACACCAACTATGAGAGACAAAATAAGAAAAAAAAATCCAAGAAATCACATTGTAGGATTTTTAAAGAATTTAATTGTAAATCATGGTGGAAAATAAGTATTTGGTCACCCACAAACAAGCAAGATTTTTGGCTCTCACAGACCTATAACTTCTTCTTTAGGAAGCTCTTCTGTCCTCCACCCGCTACCTGTATTAATGGCACCTGTTTGACCTCATTATCTGTATAAAGACACCTGTCCACAGCCTTAAACAGTCAGACTCCAAACTCAAGACCAATGAGCTGTCGAAGGACACCAGGACGAAAATTGTAGACCTGCAGCAGGCTGGGAAGAGTGAATCTACAATAGGCAAGCAGGTTGGTGTGAATAAACTGTATAATATAACTGTGGGAGCAATTGTAAGAAAATGGAAGCCATACAAGACCATTGATAATACCCCTCGTCTGGGGCTCCATGCAAGATCTCATCCCGTGGGGTCAAAATGATCATGAGAACGGTGAGCAAAAATCCCAGAACTACACGGAGGGACCTCATGAATGACCTGCAGAGAGCTGTGACCAAAGTAACATAGGCTAATATCAGTAACACACTACGCCGAGAGGGACTCGGATCCTGCAGTGCCAGGCGTGTCCCCCTGCTTAAGCCAGTACATGTCCAGGACCGTCTGAAGTTTGCCAGAGAGCATATGGATGATCCAGAAGAGGATTGGGAGAATATCATGTTGTCAGATGAAACCAAAATAGAACTTTTTGGTAAACACTCAACTCGTCGTGTTTGGAGAAAGAAGAATGCTGAGTTGCATCCCAAGAACACCATACCTACTGTGAAGCATGGGGGTGGAAACATCATGCTTGGGGCTGTTTGTTCTGCAAAGGGACAGGACGACTGATCTTGTTAAGGGAAGAATGAAACGTGGCCATGTATCGTGAGCTTTACGCCAAACCCTCCTTCCATCAGTGAGAGCATTGACGATGGAACGGCTGGGTCGTCCAGCCATGACAATGATCCCCAAACACCACTGCTCAGGCAACAAGGATTGGCTCCGTAAAAAGCCATTTCAGGTCCTGGAGTGGCCCCCTAGCCAGGTCTCCCGACCTCAGCCCTCATGGAAATGTGTGGAGGAGTCCATGTTGCCCCCAAAACTCACTGCTCTTGAGGAGATCTGCATGGAGGATGGGCCAAATACCAGCTACAAGTGTGTGCCCAACCTGGTGAAGACTACAGGAACTTTTTTGGACCTCTGTCACTGCCAACAAAGGTTTTGTTACAAAGTATTGACTAACTTTTGTTACTGACGCCAAATACTTATTTTCCACCATGATTTACAATTAAATTATTTACAAATCCTACAATGTGGTTTCCTGGATTTTTTTTCTGATTTTCTCTCTCATAGTTGAAGTGTAGCTATGATGAAAATTACAGACCTCTCTCGTCTTTCTAAGTAGGAGAGCTTGCGCAATCAGTGGCTGACTAAATATTTTTTTGCCCCACTGTATTTGTGTGATGAAAGACTTACATATTAGCAATATAAAAGACAGAAAGAAACAAATAAGCAAAATGGAAATAACTTACATATATGGCAATATAAAAAAGAAAGAAAGAAAGAAAGAAAAAGAATCTATAGAATAACCTAAGAATGTGAGGGGTGTTACTGATGTGTATCACAATATCAAAAAGACAAAAGGACAAAACTAAACACACAAACACAGAAAACGAACAAAGGAAAATTATCAAAGAAAACAAATAGAAGGAAAGAACCATATGATAAAAAGATAAACATGTAAAGAAAGACTTAGATACTTAGGAAATATAGAAGAAGGAAGTAAATATATAAAAAATTTATTTAAAATTCAAAATGAGATAAGTTAAGGGTGTTACTGATCTGTATCATAAAATAAAGAAACCAAGGAATGAAAAAAAACCCACAACAAACAAATTAACAGAAACAATGAAACAGAAAAAAGTCAAATCAACAAAAATAACAGTAAGAAAATATAATAAAAGTCAGAATTTATATTTATATAGCGTTTTTTACAATGGAGCATTGTCTCGAAGCAACTTTACAATTTTAGATTATCTCCTAATATCTACTTTCAATTCCAAAAGAAAAGGGATAAAGAAATACAACAGAAAGCCAAACTTGTTTAAAGAAAGACTTACCTATTTAGAAAAAAAGGTAAGTAAAGATAAGAAAGTAAAGATAGAAAAGCACAAACAAAATTGAAAAAACATCCATATATTTGCAATAATGCATCCCAAGAACACCATACCTACTGTGAAGCATGGGGGTGGAAACATCATGCTTTGGGGCTGTTTTTCTGAAGACAAAAATTGAAGACAAAAACAAAACAAGAAGAATGAAAGTAAAATAAACAAGTAAGTAAAGACAGAATGAAAGAAAAAGAGTAAAAATAAATGAAGAGTCGAATGCAAGAGGTTCTACTGACATGTTTCACAAAAAAAAAAAAAAGAAAGAAGAAAGAAAAGGCAATAATCAAACACACTAACAAACAGAACATTTCTGAATTCTATCAGAGAAATCTAAAGGAAAATGTCAGGACATCTGTCCATGAACTGAATCTCAAGAGAAGGTGGGTCATGAGCAAGCAACGACGCCTAAGCACAAAGTCGTTCTACCAAAGAATGGACAGAAAAATAAAGTTCATGTTTTGGAAGGCCAATGTCAAAGTCCTGATCTAATCCAATGGAAATGTTTGTGGAAGGACCTGAAGTGAGCAGCTATGTGAGAAACCCCCAACAATCTCAAGCTGAAGCTGTTCTGTACGGAGGAATGGGCTAAATTCCTCCAAGCCGTGTGCAGGACGATCAACAGTTTTACAGGAAACGTTTAGTTGCAGTTATTGCTGCACAGGGGGGTCACACCAGATACTGAAAGCAATGGTTCACATACTTTTGCCACTCACTAATATGTAATATTGGATCATTTTCCTCAGGAAATAAATGACCAAGTATAATATTTGTGTCTCATTTGTTTAACTGGGTTCTCTTTATCTACTTTTAGGACTTGTGTGAAAATCTGATGATGTTTCATGTCATATTTATGCAGAAATATAGAAAATTATAAAACGTTCACAAAGTTTCAAGCACCACTGTAGATGGTAGATTGTGTAGTTTATGAACTGTATTACAGTTTGTCACACAGTTATTAGTTGGGATGTTTGTTTGCGTTGTTGAAGTGCAGCAAATAGTATTGGATTTCTCAGCACGTTTCTTACACCTATGATGGCAAAATTTGAGATTTGAAACTGAGGAAGAGAGAGAGTGCGTACGATAGCCATTACGCAGGACCTCATCACCTCACACACTGCACTAATAGAGGTACCACTTATTAAACATGCATAATTAACCTCCTACAGCAGCACTCAGAGAGAGAGAGAGAGAGAGAGACAGACAGACAGACAGACAGACAAACAGCAAGAGAGAGTGTTATATGCATGTCACCCATCAGGAGTGTCATTTTAATACCATTACAGGCCATTTTCGCCTAATAAACATTCTGAGCAGAAATCCTAAAACAATTACACAACACACAGAATCTCAAATCATCACACCCCACCTAACACCCCACACCTCACCCCACCACACTCTCACTCACTCACACTCGAGCTATTATCCTGTAGAGGTGCAGGTGTTTGCCTGAGTGCACTTTTTGGTACATGATGGAGAGGTACAGAGGTCGTATGAGGATACGAGCGCATTTAAAGCAACGCAAGGTGCAAGTCTGTCGTTGTGGAGCCATCTAGTGTTAGAGACCGAAAATGCAGCTAAACTAACTACATAAATACATTTGTTACCTGTCTAGGGTTGTCCATTCCTTGTTCCCTGTACTGCCATTTATGCACCGGCTTTCCTTTGATCCTGACCAGAATTAAGCAGATAAGAAAGTGATTGAATAATGATACTACTACTACTACTACTAATAATAATAATAATAATAATAATAATAATAATATTAATAACAATAATAATAAACATGGAGAAAATATTTAAAAATAAAAAGTGTCCCTTTGTTTCAGATGCAACTTAACCACAACAACAACAATAATAATAATAATAATAATAATAATAATAATAATAATAATAATAATAATAAAAACAACAGCAACAACAACAATAACAATAAAACAATTTATAATAAACATGGAGAAAATATCTGAAAATGAAATTAGTCTCCATTAGTCTCAGATGCAGCATATTCTCATTATTAAATAAAAACTTTAACAACAACAATAATAATTATTATTATTAGTCTCCATTAGTCTCAGATGAAACGTATCACTATTAAATAAAAACATTGTTATTATTATTATTATTATTAGTATTAGTATTAGTATTATTATAAATAATAATAATAATAATAAATATGGAGAAAATATTTGAAAATGAAAAGAGTTTCCATTAGTCTCACATGAAACGTATTCTCATTGTATTAAAAGCTTCACCAATAATAATAATAATAATAATGTAAAATATGGAATTCTTCTGGAGCAGTCCAAAATGTTTTTCTTTCTCATTCTTTTTATATTTTTCTTCTTTCTTTTTATCACTCCACTCTATTTTTCCCCTATCTCCATTTCTTTCTTTCTTTCTGCCTTTCTTTCTTTCATTTATCTTACTCTCTCTCTCTTGCTCTCTTGCTTATTCACGTTTGACTTCTCACTGCTTCACTTACTTCACTTTCTCTTAACTTTTTTCCCATCTCTAAAAACAGTCCAGAGGCGAGTGGGTTTCGGCATGTCATTTAGAACACATGTCCATCTGTGGTCAGTAGGGGGCAGTGTTCACCTCTTGCTGATGTCTATGTGTGTTGGGGGATTGTAACGGGGGTGATCTGGGGTTGTCTTAATATATTATTGTGGGGAAGGAATTGGGCCACAAGGACAGCAACATCTGACATATTTTACCTTGTGGGGAATTTACTGGTCCTCATAAGAAATACTTATGTATTTTTAAACAAACTAACTTTTATTTGAAAAACCAAAAGAGCCAAAAGATCTGCTTTAGGTTACTGAGGTTAAGGTTTGGGTTAAGTCTAACATAGTTTAGCTACAGTCAGCAGAAATCCCTGCAATGATGGAAAGACAAAGGTGTGTGTGTGTGTGTGTGTGTGTGTGTGTGTGTGTGTGTGTGTGTGCATCCCATACAGTCACTCGTCAAAGCCTGAAGTGCTGAGCTGAATTATTTTACTCACTTCCATGGACCAGCAGAGAAGCATTGCTCCATTATTCTCCAATTACCTGCATTAGAGGCTTGATTCCCTCTAGAGTCAAGCATTGTGGGTAATTTCATTGAGGCAAACTTATCAGGAAGGAAATGGCACTTGGGGGAACTCAGATACACAGGAAGGGGGATGGATTGGGGAGGAGGATTTGGGGCTACTGTAAGGGGTAGAGTTACCTAGTTTCTCTGAGGTAGTGCCAGAGGCATGTTTTGAACTGAAGACGAAGTAAATAAATTAAGAGTTTATTCTCTAACGTACAAATTACCCTGCAACTTAAAAACCCTTCTTAAAACGAAGTGACAGATTATTCTTACAGCTTGTTCTACATCACAGAACTTATCCTATAGTTTAATAAGTAATTTAATTACTTAAGAATTATGAGAAATTAAGAATTTTGGCAGAGTGTTCAATCTTGATTTCATCAGACCAGAGAATCTCGTTGCTCACAGTCTGAGAGTCCTTTGGGTTCTTTCAGGTGTCAGTCTGGTGGAGTGCTGCAGTGATGGTTGACCTTCTGGAAGTTTCTCCCATTTGCACACAGGATCTTTGGAGCTCAGCCAGAATGACCATTGGGTTCTTGGTCAACTCTCTTACCCAGGCCCTTCTCTCCCTGGTTACTTAGTTAAGAAGAGTCCTGGTCATTCCAATCTTCTTCCATTTAAGAATTACAAAGGCCGCTGTGCTCTTGAGAACTTTCAGTGCAGCAAAAAGATTTTTGTAGCCTTCTCCAGATCTGTGTCTCCACATAATCTTGTCTCTGAGCTCTACAGGCAGTTCTTTCCTCCTCATGATTTGTTTTTTGCTCTGACCGGTGTGTGTCTTTAAAAATCATGTCCAACCAACTGAATTTACCACAAGGTGTAGAAATATCTGAAAGATGATCAAGAGAAATGGGAGGAACCCAGAGTGTCACAGCAAAGCGTCTACGTACTTACGTCCATGAGGAATTTTAAGTTTACCTTCATAATAACTGTGCAAACATTTCTAAACTTCTGTTTTCACTTTCTGATTATGGAGTATTGAGTGCAGACTGGTGGGGGGAGATCTAGATTTTTTCTTTTTATTTTAGCACAAGACCTCAACATAACAAAATGTGAAAATGGAGAAAGGGTATGAAGACTTTCCAAATGCATTATGGATTGATTATGAGTGCAACGAATTAATGTGAACCAGTTTAAATAGTTATATTAGAGAGAATATACAGGTATTGGAGAGACATACAAAGGAGTACTACTTACAATAGGACAGGTACAAAAAGTTACAAACACCATTTACAGCTTGGTACAAATAAGTAACAGAAAGTCATAAACAAAGACACCATTAACGTACACAGAAAAGTCTCTAAACACACCAACCGAGTTAGAACAGTCTCTAGTCCGGATGTGAGCTAACGAGCCAGCGAGCACACAACCCATAATTACTTACACACAAATACACCAGGGTTGCCAGGCCTCATGAGAGAAACAAGCACCAGGTACACAAGTACACCAGGTTCTTATACTTTTGTATAGAAAAAGATGGCGCTCACATGTACATTTTCAGTGAACATGTTGAACATGAGCCAATAAGAAAGCTATTTTCCTTTAACGAGCTCTGAAGGGGTGGGATCTTTCACCTCAAAGTACAGTGCATACAGAAAAAGGTACAGACTAGAACCTATTTTATCTGGACCACATTCAGCTCAAATCTGGAGTGTTAAGAGTTTATATCTCTTCATTTTGTCCTGCTGGTTACTGTTGCTTTGTTAGCTAGCTTGCTAGCAGCTAGCAGTTATCAAGCAAGGTAAACAACCGCTCCATGTACACCACTTGGCTTGCTAATTGGTTTCCTAGACAAACATGAGTCCTAAACTAACAGGGGAGAAGACTTTCAGCTACAGCTGAAATGGCTTCACAAAAGCAGTGTTTGTTCCAGTACTGTTCTGTTCCAAACTAAGCCACTGTAAGTATATTTAAACCTTTTTTGTCCAACTTATCTGCTGATCCAAGGTCTCTTTGGTCTGTGCTAGGCTTCTTCCAGCATTTCTGTGATTTTCTGCATTTCTGGTTGATCTACATTGTGATGCCTTTAGCTTAATTGTTCTAGTCTGATTTGTTGGTTCTTTCCAGGCTTTTTGAGAACTGTCAGTGGTTTCAGATTGGTCTTGTTCTGATTTAGCTAGACAAATTACCATTCAACTTCCTTTCTTGGTTTGGACTCAGTCTGGATTGGGTGTTTTCTTAGAACCTTCCTGGACTTGATTGTGCCGGTTTAGACTTTTCTTGAACATTATTGGTTTAAACCACATTTGATTACGTTGTCTCTATGTAAAATGGTGGTTTGGTGGTTTTAAGGCCTGACCGATCTGTTGTGGGAAGCAGCGGGTCTATTATGTCTCCATACAGTGCTGGGCAAAAAGTCTTAGGCCACTGTTTTAGCAATGGAGTAATTGCCATTTAGAACATATTCTCAAAGATTGGATTGGTCACTCCATATCACTTTAGCATATCTTAGCCTTTTCACCCTGTTCCCCCTCTGAAAAAGTGGATTCTTGGCTACTACTCTTCCAAAAAGAACGTTCCTGATCAAGCGTCTTCACACTATAAAGGATCGACTCGGCAAACTTGCATTTTCTGGTTGTATTCTAATAAAGGGACTGAGAAATAGCTACATGTATAAATGTATGGTCATTATAGCATTGCCAAAACAATGGTATATATAATGGTTGCCTAAGACCTTTGCACACTACTGTATATGTTCAGGCTGTTGCTTAGTTCTACACCAGAGAGAGATTTGTGGATCCATTCGGACAGTCTTGGACATTTCATGATCTAATCTGATCCTGATTTTCTTGTGCTAGTCTGGGTTGCCATACAATGTTCTGAGAAAAGTTGATCTAATCTGGAGGTGGTGCTGCTTTCATTGGTCTTTTTATGTTTTATGGCTGTAGCGCTTCTATTTGAATCTGAGGGTGGGTTTTGTGGATCTGACTGGACACCTGTTTTGCCCTAATGGTTTTGATGGAAAGAGATCACGCAGACTAAACCCTACAGAGCACCGGTGCTAATTCACACATGGCATTTTAAAGTCATTGGGATTCACTTCAACATCAGTCCAGACTTAAATGCTGTTTTGGTTGTCAGAGGTGGTAAGTAACCAGTGTTGGGGAAGTTACTCAAAAAAGTAGTCCATTACTGATTATTCATTAGTTAACTAAAATTGTAATGGGATTACTTTACATATTATTGCCTGGAAAACATAATCTCAAACCTCATTACTTTGAAGTTGCATTCTAAAGCTCATGCAAATATAGCGGAATGAAAGCTGCAAACACATCTGGAAAGTACAAAAATGATAGCCAGTATTTCCTTCCAAAGTTTATTTAAGGACCAAATATAGCAGTAGTAGTAACATTAAATGTATAAAATGAATTTCACTGTACTTGATGTTACTGTTTTCTCCATTTTTATGTGCACAATAGAAGAATCTTGTCCAGTAGTTTAGTATAGATTCATTTTCATACATATTTAATGTTGCTGCTACTGCTGTATTTTGTTCATATATATCTCGGTGCAGAGGTCTTTAACCCCAAGTTTGTTTTTGCTTCGACAAATTGCTTGCCGAGTTTGTTGAAAGGTGCGTTTGGCTTGGACATAACTTGCACTTCAAGGTAACATTTTTGTCTTTGGGTGAAAGAAATTCAAAGTGATGAAAATATTTCCATTTGCAGTGGTGGACGATGTAGACAAACCATGTACTTGAGTTAAAGCAGAGATACCCAAGGTAAAATATTACTCCATTAAAAGTAGAAATCCTCCCTTTAGACCTCCACTTGAGAAGAAGTACAAAAGTATTTGCCTTCAAATGTTCTTCACATGTTTTGAAAGGAAAAGTATTTTTTGTGACTCTCATGTCCTGTTATCATTTTTATAACAAGATTCTTTGCTTAATCAACTCATTTTAGATGTCTAGACTCTAGTGTCACTCTTGGCACACCGATATTTTAACAAAATGTTGTGAAAATTCCAAAGCAGCATGCGTTATTTCTTTTTATGTGCAATGTTTTTTTTGCGCGCACAAGCTAAAAGGAGCACCAGATTTCACATAATGTAGTGGAGAGAAAAGTAAGAGATTTGATTTAGAAATGTAGTAAAAGTCACCCAAAATGGAAATACGTTCAGTAAAATACAGATACACGAAAAAACTATTTAAGTACTGTAGTGAATTACATTTATTCAGTTACTGTCCATTTCTGGAAACATCCACACTCATCTTGGCAGTCTTGGTGAATGTGTTGTTTTTTGTGCCTCCCGAAGAAATGAGCTCGTGGCATTTAAGAACTCGCTGTTGAATTTAAAAAAGCACTTTGAAGTAAGAGACATTATGTAGTTAGTAGTAACTTAAGTAGTGTAGTGGAGTTTAAAAGATGAACTGCTCTAAAAACAGTGTTGCAGAGGGTTGATGTTGTCTATACTTTGGGCTAAATATCATGATTTACTGCATTATTAAATATCACCATGTCTAGTGATGAGAGATGCAGCAGCATTTATAAAAAAAAATCCAAAGTATTTTGTATATTTTGGTTCCTCATATTTGAGATCTTTTGTATAATGTAGACCTCTTGCCCTCAATAAAAGGTGCCCTGTTTCAAAAACTTATTAGAAAGGCTTTAAAGATATATATATTTTTACTTTATCTACATTTAGTAGCGTGTAGTGTCTACTTCTATCTGAGTAAAATACGATATACAGTGGAGCAAAAAAGTATTTAGTCAGCCACTGATTGTGCAAGTTCTCCTTCTTAGAAAGATGAGAGAGGTCTGTAATTTCCATCATAGCTACACTTCAACTATGAGAGACAAAATGAGAAAAAAAAATCCAGGAAATCACACTGTGGGATTTTTAAAGAATTTAGTTGTAAATCATGGTGGAAAATAAGTATTTGGTCAATAACAAAAGTTCAGCTCAGTACTTTGTAACATAACCTTTTTTGGCAATCACAGAGGTCAAATGTTTCCTGTAAGTCCTCACCAGGTTTGCACACACTGTAGCTGGTATTTTGGCCCATTCCTCTAGAGCAGTGATGTTTTGGGGCAACACGGACTTTCAACTCCCTCCACAAATTTTCTATGGAGTTGAGGTCTGGAGACTGGCTAGGCCACTCCAGGACCTTGAAATGCTTTTTACGGAGCCACTCCTTCGTTGCCATATTGTAGATTCACTCCTCCCAGCCTGCTGCAGGTCTACAAATTTCTCCAATTCTTCCTGGTGTCCTTCAACAGCTCTTTGGTCTTGGCCATGGTTGAGTTTGGAGTCTGACTGTTTGAGGCTGTGGACAGGTGTCTTTTATACAGATAACGAGGTCAAACAGGTGCCATTAATACAGGTAACGAGTGGAGGACAGAAGAGCTTCTTAAAGAAGACGTTACAGGTCTGTGAGAGCCAGAAATCTTGCTTGTTTTGTGGGTGACCAAATACTTATTTTCCACCATGATTTACAATTAAATTATTTTAAAAATCCTACAGTGGTGATTTCCTGGATTGTTTTTCTCATTTTGTCTCTCATAGTTGAAGTGTAGCTATGATGAAAATTACAGACCTCTCTCATCTTTCTAAGTAGGAGAACTTGCACAATCAGTGGCTGACTAAATACTTTTTTGCCCCACTGTACATACTTCGATTTTTACTTGAGTATTTTTTATGAGATTAGTAGTACCTTTACTTAAGCAAAGAACTTGCATACTTGTGCAGCCTCTCTTGGTGCTTCTTAGTGATTTCCTCATGAACAGCACAAGTCCTGCCTTTCGCACATTTGTAAATGTGTAAGGATTAGTACGGGGTTTATAGATTTATGGGTGGTTATGGAGGTAGGGGTTAGCGGCTGTAGCTTTTATGCGTGTTTGTGTAATATATGACCATGCGTGTTGTATTGAGTTTCAGCCATGACTGGTAAGCTGGTTCCCTTCCTTAAAAGCGCTAATGCAGTATTGTGCTTTTTACTGCTTCATCAGTGTGTCTCGGAGGGTAAATATGTCAGAGGAGATCCTGATTTAAACCGTGCTGCAAATGGAGCTCGAAAGAAAAAGCTCATAATGATAAATGGCTGACATTATTGTCCAGAGTCACGCCGGCGTGAAATATGATTGGGCTAATGTCATTTAGAATTAAACCGTTAACCTGGACACTCGTGACATTTAATACCACTATGGATTTTTTTTAAAGAAGCATGGCCCGGGCGAGGCCCACGTGTCTAATGAGTCCATAATGGCTTTAGATTTGCTGTCGCTTTTAGCCTGAAAAGCTAAAAACTGGTTTATGTTTTTTCCCCCTTGTGATATTTGTCATCGTGATGAAACGCTTTTGTCCTCGTTTGGCGGGCAGGACATCCTGTAATTTCCCCGAGGTTTGATTCTCCCTTTTTACACAGGGCACCTCATAAATTGTAATTCTCTCAAATGCCTGGTGCTACGTTGCTTTTCGTTTCATGTTGTTCCTGCACTCACCTAAAACTTGTCCTGTTAGCAGGTTAATTAGATCCTACTCTGTAATTGGAGCTGATTTTTTTGTATTTGGAGATGTAACCTACTCTTAGATAAAGAGAACCCAGTTAAACAAATGAGACAAAAATATTATACTTGGTCATTTATTTATTGAGGAAAATGATCCAGTATTACATATTAGTGAGTGGCAAAAGTATGTGAACCTTTGCTTTCAGTATCTGGTGTGACCCCCCTGTCAGCAATAACTGCAAGCTAAACGTCTCCTGTAGCTGTTTGATCGTCCTGCACACCGCATTGGAGGAATTTTAGCCCATTCCTCTGTACAGAACTGCTTCAGCCTCACTCTGGGATGGTTGGTGGGTTTTTCCTCACATTAGCTGCTCGCTTCAGATCCTTCCACAACATTTACATTGGATTAAGGTCAGGACTTTGACTTGGCCATTCCAAAACTTGAACTTTATTCTTCTGTAACCATTTTTTGGTAGAACAGCTTGTGTGGCTTAGGGTCATTGTCCCTTGCTGCATGACCCACCTTCTCTTGAGATTCAGTTCATGGACAGATGTCCTGACATTTTCCTTTAGAATTCTCTGATATCATTCAGAATTCATTGTCCTGGATCAGGTGCAGCAAACAGGCCCAAACCATGATACTACCACCACTATGTTTCACAGATGGGATAAGGTTCTTATGCTGGAATGCAGTTGTTTTCCTTTCTCCAAACATAATGCTTTTCTTTTACGTCACACAAACATTCTTCCAATAGCCTTCTGGCTCGTCCACGTGATCTTTAGCAAACTGCAGCAATGTTCTTTTTGGAGAGCAGTGGCTTTCTCCTTGCAACCCTGCCACTGCACACCATTGTTGTTCAGTGTTCTTCTGATGGTGGACTCATGAACATTAGCCAATGTGAGAGAGGCCTTCAGTTGCTTAGAAGTTACCCTGGGGTCCTTTGTGACCTCACCAACTATTACACGCCTTGCTCTTGGAGTGATCTTTGTTGGTCGACCACTCCTGGGGAGGGTAACAACGGTCTTGAATTTCCTCCATTTGTACACAATCTGTCTGACTGTGGATTGGTGAGCCAAACTCTTTAGAGATGGTTTTGTAACCTTTTCCAGCCTGATGAGCATCAACAATTCTTTTTCTGAGCTCCTCAGAAATCTCCTTTGTTCGTGCTGTTATCATGAGGTCAGAAACTTACAAGCACCACTGTACAACAAAAATTTACTTCTAAGTTGGTCATCAGGGGATGTGGAATGACCCGTAGCCCCTCAGCACCACTTGCCTCTCCTCCTGACTCCTCCATCTTTTCAAAGTTGCTAGTGGACAGCAGGTGTTTTCAAGTCTGCTTTTCCTTTTTTGCCTCTTCTTGAAGTCCCTTTGCTGCTTCCTTCATTGTGGTGGAACTTCATCTGATTTCTGCGAAAGTATTGCCTTCTCCTCTTCCTCCACTGTAACAAAACTGTCCTTAAATCTTTGGTCAAGGAACGTGGCAGTGTGACGTTCAGTGTCCAGTGGTCTGCCCTCATCTTGTTGTAAAGTCTTTTCTTATTTTGCCTTTCATAGCACTTGAAAGAGTGTTTTCTCAATCCTTCACAGCAAGACTGGAAAATAGTGTCCATTTCTTGGAGGCCTTCTCACCGCTCAAAGCATCTGTGAAGCTCCTTAGTGGGCCAAGGACCTCTCTAATGGTTTATAGTGTTGCCATGTCTGAGTCTAAGTCCAACTTGGAACAGAAAGGCATGCAGCCAAAAGTATTGGGGCGCAAAGGCATGCTGCTAAAAGTATTTGGACACACGTAGTAAACCTACACGTAGCAAAAATTATTGGGATACAAAGTCATGCAGTCAATAGTATTGGCACGCAAATAAATGTGGCCAAAAGTATTGCGACGCAAATGCATCCATCCAAATGTGTTGGGGAGCACACCCGCATGTGGTCAAAAGTATTGGGATGCAAAGACATGCAGGCAACAGTATTGGGACACAAAGGCATGCAGACAAAAGTATTGGGACGCAAACACATGCAGCCAAAAGTATTGGGACGCAAATACATTCAGCCAAAAGTTTTGGATTGCAAACTCGCACACGGCCAAAAGTACTGCGGCTCACACCCACATGCGGCTAAAAATTTTTGGGAAGCAAAGGCATGCGGGCAAAAGTATTGGAACGCAAAGGCATGCAGGCAAAAGTATTGGAACGCAAAGGCATGCAGGCAAAAGTATCGGGACGCAAAGGCATGCAGGCAAAAGTATCGGGACGCAAAGGCATGCAGCCAAAAGTATCGGGATGCAAAGGCATGCAGTTAAAAGTATTGGGACACAAACCTGCACATAGTCAAAAGTATTGGGATGCAAAGGCATGCAGCCAAAAGTATTGGGGCACACAACTGCACACGGCCAAAAGTATTAGGACGCAAACACACGCAGCCAAAAGTATTGGGTCGCAAACCTGCATGTGGCCAAAAATATTGGGACGGAAAGGAATGTGGCCAAAATGTGTGGGCACATTCTTTCTACTTTCCACATTTCAAGTACTGTTGTTGTTCCTTCAGGAAATGCAGATCTAGTTTTCATTATGCTCCACCCATTTGAATATGTTGTACTATGGATTGCTGCATCAAAACCCTTGGTTATTTTATTAATTCACCACGCACGGCATCATTCTCTGACTCCGCTTCAGCCAGTCAGACTTTTCCTCCACTCAAATCAATACACACTCATTTGGACCAAAGCCACAGATGCTGAAGAATGTAAATGGAACAGCACTGACAGGGGAATTAGCCTAAGCAGTTTTCAGTAATGCCTACGAAAACAAGCCCACATTAGTTAGGTTCAACAAGCTGCAGCTGAACATATGAATAAAAGCCTGATTCTTTCAAAGCGCAGAGGCTCCTGAAGGCAGTGACAGCAAATCCTGATTAAGGGAAACACTAGATATTGCTGGATTACAGATTGGTGCGCTTGTGCTGTGATTAAATTTAAAGCGTTTATTTAAACACATCACTGATACAGGAAATTGTAGGATGATTATAGAAGAGAGCTTGGAATCACAGTGATTGGATGAGAGGCAGTTGGATCGGGTGGGTGGAATTCTAGTATGGCCAGGCCCCGCAACGTACTGGCATCCCATCTAGTATGTACCTGTCTGTGTTCCAGGGGATAGAAATGATTCTACCATCTTAACCATCCAAACAATTACCTAATATAGTCACTGAGAAAAAAAATCAAGCACCAAGAGAGAAATTGCTGTAAAACTCAACATCAGGCAGATATGGAAATGATTACAGATGTGGACTGATTAGACACTGGGTCTTACAACAAGAAGTTCTAAAACGGATTCCCCTGCTGATCTATAAAAAGGCTCTCACAGGCTCCTTTTGAGTAGTGTACCTCTTGGTGAGAGATTGTTTACTGCTAGATATTTTGCCCAGTTGATAGACTTTAAGATGGCCACTTCAATCCTGCCTTTGCTGTAGAGCGAGACACTGCCCCAACTGCTGGTGTGATGATCTAGGGAGCCATCGCATATGACAATCGCTCACCCCTAGTAGTGATATGAGGGACACTAACAACTCAGAGATCTATGCCAGACATTCTGCAGCCACATGTTGCCTCTCATGGCAGGGCTTCCAACTGGTACTTTTCCGCAGCATAATGCTCTCCCTCTCACAGCAAGGGATTAACAGGAATGTCTCTGCCAGATTGTAACATTTCCTTGGCCTGCCCGCTCGCCAGATTTATCACCAATCAAGCATTTATCTGACTAGCAGGGATGCCAGCTTCAGCAAACTATGGGTGGTAGATCTACAGGCCCAGCTGTGACATCTGTGGGGGAAAATGTGCCGCAGGATATCATACTGAACCTGTTTTCCTTTTGTTTTCCAACCATTATCATCCTATTGCCTTGAAGGCAGTTTATGTTGCTTGAAAGTCCAAGTGTACATTGACCCGACTGCATACTGACCCGACCCCATACCATGACAGAGCTTGGCTTTTGGACTCGTTCCTCATAACAGTCTGGATGGTCCTTTTTTCATTTTTGGTCCATTTCTTCCAAAAAAGATCTGTTATACTGATGGGTCTGATGGATCTGTTATACTGATGGAGCACAATTGCCATTCCCACTGGGTGATGGTCCATCCCAGATGCCTCCAAGCCCGGAGAAGTCGATGCCGCTTCTGGACATCGTTTTAACATGAGGCTTCTTTTAGCACAGTAATGTTTTAAGTGGCATTTGTGAATGTAACTCTGTATTGTAGAGCTTGATAAAGGTTTGATAAAGGAATCCCTTGTCCATGTGGTTCTATCAGCTATTGATGAATAATGGTTCTTGATGCAGTGCCATCTGAGAGAGCGGAGATCACATTTTCACCCTTTATACACTGATATTCCTCCAGATTCCTTGAGTCATTTAATATCATGCACTGTAGAGGGGAAAAATATGGAAATCCCTTCCAGTCTTTTGTACTGAATGATCATAATCACCTGTTTGAAATCACATCTTAATTGAGTATTTTTACCTCATTACTAACACTAATTGCCCGTCCCAACTTTTTTTGGAATGTGTTACAGGGCTGAAATGAAGGAAAGGATGTTTACTAACAAGTAAATGTAAGGAACACTGCTTTTTTTGTCCATGCTAACGTTTTCTGATATGGTGTTGTACATTAATTTCTTTAAGGTATACTTTAGGAAGCCAGAATGTTGAGTTAATTAACAAAGCGTTTGGTGTCAAATCTTTTATTTATTTATTTATTCATTTTTGGAATGAATTAAAAAAGCTGAGTGTGCATCCTCTGCATGGTGGTACCCTTTTTATTTTCTTAAAGGTAGTATGATAAGGATAATTAATGAACACCTGAGCAGATTTGGACATGGGCATGTACTTTTTTAAGCTGATCAAAGCTACATTTTCTCCTTTGTGACCTGCATGATCTGAGATTGGGCGTTCTCTGGCGTGTAGCTGCATCAGCGGAGCGTGACTGCTGGGTTTATGCAGAAGCGGTGAAGCCAGAATAGAGCTGATGACGACTTTTTTTTTTGTACATCCTATTAAAGCGGAACCCAATTATGTTTCGTTTCCCCACACGTCTGGTGTCGATGAAGACAAAAAGCTCGCGTGAGCCATTTTCCACTTAATTAGGCTCTATTTACTGAAGGTGTGACCGAGGCGTGAGGAGTTTAGCACTCGTTCTTGTTCTTCCTTCCGCGCTCACCGCTCTGCTTCTCGGCGGCGTAATGACTCACCTCTCTCACTTATCACGCTTGCACACTGCGCACTTTGATTCATTAGCATGTCAGCGTAGCGCGTGATCATGCAGGAGAGCGGGCGCGGGCCTAATCGATATGGCTCGCCCCCAGAATCTGTTCTTTATCATCTTAATATGATTTCCATCGATGGAACACTCTCAAAATGCCATGCGGACAGGCTTTTACGTATTCCTCTTCTCTGCCATCTGAATCCGGGCAGCAACAAACTAAGAGAAAAGGAGATTCTTGAGGAAACGTTTTCTCAGAAAATCACCGACTGCCGAACTGTGTAGATAATATTATGGATTAGTACATCTAGGCATTTAGCAGACGCCCTTATTCAGAGCAGCTTGCAACTGATACAATCTCAGCAATTACAGCTCTTACAATCCAAGCAATTGCTGGTGAAGGGCCTTGCTCAAGGACCCAACGGTGGTAGCTTGGCAAAGGTGGGATTTGAACCCTGGATCTTCTGCTCCAGAGTCCAGTACCTTAACTGCTCATTAACCACATTCTCAGAGAGATCTGTCAGGTTGCACCAGACCCATGATTGTGAGCCTTGTGTGGAACAAGTCCTTTGTATATGGTACAGGTGTCAGAAGCCCTCGTATAGGCACTATAAAGCTCGCCATTGTTCTCCATGTTCCAGTTATGCATGCTCATGTGTCTCTTTGGCTATACTTTAATCACTGGAGTGTTTTAATAGCTTGACGTCCTAATGAAATATGGCCACACACTACCTGCCGCAAACACGGCGATAAATCTCGCACCGGCGAGCTGACGTGCTGCTAACGAACACGAATCATGGTATGAAGCCCAGAAAAATGACAGCTATTAAACTAATGAATGGTCTGATTAATAAGGGACATTAAGGATTAAGGACTGGGAACAGGGGATATCAAAGGCACGGGAGGCCATGGGTAATGGTCCTACACACACACTCACACCCAGTACTGTGCAAAAGTCTTAGGCCACCATTGGATTATTTTTGTTTTTTTACATGGTCAACGATTGGGCCCACACATTTCACACTTGGATTCAGCACTCCATAATACTCTTTTCCGCTGATCTTCCTTCCAGTCTTTATGAGTTTTAGCAAATCTTAAACTTTTTACTCTGTTCCCCTTTTGAAAAAGCTGCTACCATTCCAAAAAGACCATTCCTGATCAAGCTTCTTCAGAGCATAGAAGGATCAACTTGGGCATCCCAATGAAGCTCCCAGATGCTCCTATGCTCAAGTGTAAGGAGTGATCACACTAAATACTTACTGTAGCCTATAGAATATAGATTTTATATAGGTATAGATATAATATAGATATATATTTTTAGGTTTTTAAGACTGCATACAAATAGTTGTATTCTAATAAAGAGATTGAGAAATAATTATGAAAGGTCAGTATACCATTGCTAAAACAATAGGATATCTAATTTAATGGTGGCTTGAGACCTTTGCACAGTACTGTATATTCGTGTGTGTGTGTGTGTGTGTGTGTGTGTGTGTGTGTGTGTGTGTGTGTGGTGGTGAATTACTTTTCTATAATTTCCTACCCAAAAAATGAGACATTTTGCATGTTTAAGGTAGTAGTAACTTCAGGCTTTTGCAGATGCCATTGCATGAGGATCATGGGGCTATAAATACCTGTGAGGTGTGTGACGGGACACATAGATTGAGAAGAGGTGGTACAGTGCAGTGAATGTATCGTTCAAATGTGTGGAAAACTGGTCATAAAGCAGATGTTAATGATTAGCAAAAAGGAGTGTTTGCATGAAGGAAGTAGCTGAATTTGCAGATGCCTTCCCTAAATCCAGATTGGTCTCTGCAAGGGGTAGATTGGTTAGTGTCATGGTCCCAAAGAAACACTGCCGCAATATCTCAGGCTCTGCCTTTCACTTTCCTCCTTCAAAGCTAAAATGAAAACCTACCTCTCTTCCCAATACTTTGACCACTCTCCTCCTGTACAGTGGTGCTTGAAAGTTTGCAAACCCTTTAGAGTTTTCTATATTTCTGCATAAATTACCTAACACCTATCATCAGATTTTCACACAAGTCCTAAAAGTAGATAAAGAGAACGCAGTTAAACAAATGAGACAAATATTATACTTGGTCATTTATTTATTGAGGAAAATGATCCAATATTACATATTAGTGAGTGGCAAAAGTATGTGAGCCTTTGCATTCAGTATCTGGTGTGACCCCCCTGTGCAGCAATAACTGCAGCTAAATGTTTCCTGTAACTGTTGATCAGTCCTGCACACCGGCTTGGAGGAATTTTAGCCCATTCCTCCGTACAGAACAGCTTCAGCTCTGGGAGGTTGGTGGGTTTCCTCACATTAGCTGCTCACTTCAGGTCCTTCCACAACATTTCCATTGGATTAAGGTCAGGACTTTGACTTGGCCATTCCAAAACATTCACTTTATTCTGCTGTAACCATTCTTTGGTAGAACAGCTTGTATGCTTAGGGTCGTTGTCTTGCTGCATGACCCACCTTCTCTTGAGATTCAGTTCACATGGACAGAATGTCCTGACATTTTTCCTTAGAATTCTCTGATATCATTCAGAATTAATTGTTCCATCAATGATGGCAAGCCGTCCTGGCCCAGATGCAGCAAAACAGGCCCAAACCATGATACTACCACCACCATGTTTCACAGATGGGATAAGGTTCCACAAAACATTCTTCCAATAGCCTTCTAGCTTGTTCACGTGATCTTTAGCAAACCGCAGATGAGCAGCAATGTTTTTTTTTTGGAGAGCAGTGGCTTTCTCCTTGCAACCATGCCATGCACACCATTGTTGTTCAGTGTTCTTCTGATGGTGGACTCATGAACATTAACATTAGCCAAT
Organism: Ancistrus triradiatus; assembly: GCA_025084515.1. NCBI lineage: Eukaryota > Metazoa > Chordata > Actinopteri > Siluriformes > Loricariidae > Ancistrus > Ancistrus triradiatus. The sequence continues at coordinate 91,883 of JAJAGP010001778.1, read as the reverse complement.
GTGAGAGAGGCCTTCAGTTGCTTAGAAGTTACCCCTGGGGTCCTTTGTGACCTCACCAACTATTACACGCCTTGCTCTTGGAGTGATCTTTGTTGGTCGACCACTCCTGGGGAGGGTAACAATGGTCTTCAATCCTCCATTTGTACACAATCTGTCTGACTGTGGATTGGTGGAGTCCAAACTCTTTAGAGATGATTTTGTAACCTTTTCCAGCCTGATGAGCATCAACAACTCTTTCTGAGGTCCTCAGAAATCTCCTTTGTTCGTGCCATGATACACTTCCACAAACATGTGTTGTGAAGAGCAGACTTTGATAGATCCCTGTTCTTTAAATAAAACAGGTGCCCACTCACACCTGATTGGCATCCCAATGATTGAAAACACCTGACTCTAATTTTATCTTCAAATTAACTGCTAATCCTAGAGATTCACATACTTTTGCCATCATTTTCCTCACTAAATAAATCACCAAGTATAATATTTTTGTCTCAATGTGTGTGTGTGTGTGTGTGTGTGTGTGTGTGTATACACATACATAAATAAAATGCACACAATCTTCTTTAATTGCTTTTTGACAACCTGCCAATGTTCTATTTGAAAAACCAAGAGAGCCAAAAGATTTGCTTCATCTTACTAAGGTTATGGTTAGGTCTAGGATTAATTGGCTACAGTAACCATTATGTCAATGGAAAGTCCTCACAAGGATAGCAAGATGTGTGCATGTGTGCGTGTGCAAGTATTCATTTTTCCAGTCTCAGCGATTAACTTGGTCCCAGTCACACTGACAGAAGCAGCAGTTTTTAATTAGCCTTGATGAATGACAAATGTCTTGTGCTGTAATCCCTGATGCTCACACTACTCACTTCATTACAGCTGGTGTGTGTCCACGGGGATGTAATCAATACACACACACACACTCACGCACGCATGTGTGAGTGCATGCGGTCTTAGTAACCATATGTTTTGGGGACTTTGCATTGGCATAATGATTACTAGAGCTAATTAATAGGGGTGTAACGATACACTCATGATTCGATTCACGATACTAAGTTCATGATATGATTTTATCACCATTATTGATTTTAACAATAAAAGCCTTGTGTCCCGTGCAGTTAAACAGGCACAAAATTATTAACAAAATGCCTTATTGTAGCTTCACCATATCTCAAATAACCAATTGAAAATGTTCCTTTTTCTATTTTTAAAGAATAACAGTTCAAAATAATGTCCCTTTTTTCTTGTATAAAAATCTAAACAAATAGTCTTGGTGTCCTGCAATTAAAAGAAATTAGGAGTCTCAGTGAGATTTCTATCTGCATCTCTGAGAATGACGTGTGGTTGCACCCTCTGGTGTTCAAAAAATGCAGTTGCATTAGATGGGCTAATAAACAAGAACGCGTCACTCAACTTGACGATGCATCGTGTCAAGTTCATGTTACACCCCTACTAAATAATGCTACACCTACAGTGAGGCCAAAAAGTATTTAGTCAGCCACTGATTGTGCAAGTTCTCCTTCTTAGAAAGATGAGAGAGGTCTGTAATTTTCATCATAGGTACACTTCAACACTTCAAAATCCAGGAAATCACATTGTAGGATTTTTAAAGAATTTAATTGTAAATCATGGAGAAAATACATACTTGGTCACCCACAAACAAGCAAGGTTTCTGGCTCTCATAGACCTGTAACTTCTTCTTTAAGAAGCTCTTCTGTCCTCCACTCGTTACCTGTATTAATGGCACCTGATTGACCTCATTGTCTGTATAAAAGACACCTGTCCATAGCCTCAAACAGTCAGACTCCAAACTCAACCATGGCCAAGACCAAAGAGCTGTCGAAGGACACCAGGAAGAAAATTGTAGACCTGCACCAGGATGGGAAGAGTGAATCTACAATAGGCAAGCAGGTTGGTGTGAATAAATCAGCTGTGGGAGCAATTGTAAGACATACAAGACCATTGATAATCTCCCTCGATATGCAGCCACACGCAAGATCTCATCCTGTGGGGTCAAAATGACCATGAGAACCTCAACCCCATAAAAAATTTGTGGAGGTAGTTGAAAGTCCGTGTTGCCCCAAAACATCACTGCTCTAGAGGAGATCTGCATGGAGGAATGGGCCAAAATACCAGCTACAGTGTGTGCCATCCTGGTGAAGACTTACAGGAAACGTTTGACCTCTGTCATTGCCAACAAAGGTTATGTTACAAAGTATTGAGTTGAACTTTTGTTAGTGACCAAATACTTATTTTCCACCATGATTTACAATTATATTCTTTAAAAATCCTACAATGTGATTTCCTGGATTCTTTTTTCTCATTTTGTTTCTCATAGTTGAAGTTTAGCTATGAGAGAGGTCTATAATTTTCATCATCTTTCTAAGTAGGAGAACTTGCACAATCAGTGGCTGACTAAATACTTTTTTGCCCCACTGTATGCCTAACCTTAATATCAGTAACCTAAAGCATACATTTTTATATATTTTTTGGTTTTTCAATTTAGTTAATTAATTAGCATTAATTAATAGGGCTATAACAATATATCTTGACATGATGCATCGTCAAGTTGGGTGACATGTTCTTGTTTATTACCCCTTCTAATGTAATTGCATTTTTTGAACACCAGGGGGTGCAACCATACATTATTCTCAGAGATGCATATCGCATTCTCCCTTATACTCCTAATTTCTTTTAATTGCCATTTTTGTTCAAACAAAAATCATGTTCCCTTAGGAGGGCCAGCAAAATATCCCCACAAGGTAAAATAAAAGTCAGATCTTTCTATGCTTGTGAAACATTAGGTCCTCACAATAATCTATATACATAGCACACACACACATGCATACATGCACGCACACACAATCTCAAATACACACTGCAGTATGGCATTTTGGGGCCTGTGATACATCACATGCAGTTTCTACCTTACACAGACAGAAACACATGCACATTCATAAATACGCGCACACACACACACACACACACACACACACACACACACACACACACACAGGCAAGCAGTACTGGGTCAGTGCCAAGTTGGATGCATATGATATCTTAAGGTGCAGTACACGTATGGAATAGTGGGGCCAGTGCCAAGGCAGATGTATTTTAATCCCACACACACACACACACACAAACCAAAGGTGTACTGATATTTGGTGCTCTGCCTATGCCAATATCTCATGTATAAGTATACTTTCATTTTCTATTTATTTTCTGTGTATTTTAACTGTTACTCTATACTTATTACTTAGGTAACTTGGTTTAATTCTTACGTGCATCATCTAGGCTGCCCAAAGTGATTGGGTCCCTTTCTGAGCCTCGGTCCTCAAAAGGATTCTTCCACATCACATTTAGTGGTGTTTTCCCTTCCCTCTGTTGCCCTAAGTTTGCTCAGTTAAGGCTGTGAGCCCATATAAGTGTTAAGCTACAATTTAAATTGTAACAAACTCAATACAAGTACATTTGGGTTAAATATTGTGCGTGTGTTTTCCAGGTTCAGGCTCAGTGTGTGTATGAGTCCGAGTGTGTGTGGAAGCAGCGAGTCCTTCTTCACTGGAACGGCCTGCTGTACATGGAGACTCCCATCTGGACAGGTCAGTCAAACGATGTGTATGTGTGGGGGCTGCATGTTAATGTTGTGTGCTTTATTGTGAGATTGATTGGCTCTGTGCTGTTATTTATTAATGAGATAAATGTCCTTACACACCAAATCCACACCCTTGCCCCTTCTTGCTCTAAATGTCTCTGCCTGTGTCTCTCGCCCATATCACACATATTTACCGGGTTTTTCATTTAAATAATTGGAAGCTCTGCATTTGGTCTTCACATCTGACTTGGGTAACTGGGTCTGGTTTTGGGAGATGACCGTGTCATGTGTTTCTGCCTTAAAGTTATTTTTTTAGTTTTTGCTTTAATTACAATTCTTGCTTCTGCTCCAAAACTAGTAGTGTTGTAGTACTCAAGTCCAGTTTCGACCTCATTTGGAATCAGCATGTTTAAGAAATGTACAGTACAACATCAGGCAGAACAGGTTTGCCTGTTGTTTAGTACTTGGATGAAGATCAGATACATAGGGATAATTAATGCAGAACTCCAGTCCTACAGGAACTGTAGATACACTGGCCTTGAGAGAGGAAGAGAGAGAAAGAGGGGGAAAGACTGCGAGTGCTGACGGAGGTATTTGCCCAATGCAGAGATCATAAGTCCTACTGTGACACTCTGGGTTTGCTGTGTTGGCAATCAAGAGACAGACAAACATAGAGATGTAGACACAGAATGACAGACATAAAGACACGGAGGGACCTTGTTTCTACACTCATCGTGCTTTTTGTCAGTTCCACTTACCATATAGAAGCAATTTGTAGTTCTGGCAATACAGATTGTAGTCCACCTGTTTCCCTGCATCCTTTGTTCGTCCCCTTTACTCTGTTCTCTAATGGTCAGGACCAACACAGGTCAGGTAATAATTGGGTAGTGGATCATTCTCAGCTCTGCACTGACACTGATGTGGTTTTGGTGTTAGTGTGTGTTGGGCTGGTACAAGTGGATCAGACACAGCAGTGCTGTTGGAGTTTTTAACATCTCAGAGTCACTGCTGGACCAAAGAGTCCACCAAAAATGTCCAACCACCAGCATCCTATGAGCACTGATGAAGGATTAGAGGATGACTAACACAAACCGTATAACAGATGAGCTACAAGGTGGAGCAATAAGGTAGATGTCTCTAAAAAAGTGGACAGTGAGTGAACACGGTGTTTAAAACTCCAGCAGCACTGCTGGTCCACTCAGTGTGAACATCTGCTCTGGATCAGCCATTGGTCGTGATGGAATTAATATTATCTTGTAACCGAAATTGATCATTTTGTTTGTCCAAATGAAAGAAAAAAAAAATCTACAGAGATCCATGGTTTGGTCCCAGCACCAGACTCCTCCTGTGTGGAGTTTGCATGTTCTCCTCATGTCTGTATGGGTTTATTCTGGATACTCCGGTTTCCTTCTACACTCCAAACACGTTAGGTTAGTTAGTTGCTCTAAATTGCCCCAGTGCGAATGTGTCTGACTAATATCGTTCAAAATTTGCTCCTGTCAGGACTAACCACTAATGATCTGACCCTGTCCAGGATTAAGCGGATAAGAAAATGAATAAATGAAATCCTGTACTTCTCTTAAGGCCCCCTATGTTCCTCAGCTTCACTGCAATCTTATATAGGGTCATTCCCATTTTCTGTAACCTCACCAGGAGAACATCCGATTACCCCTCCTTCCATCCTGCCAGTCTCCTTTGGCTGCAGTCACATGCCGTGATGGAAAAGGAGGCTTGGTGCCCAGTCAATAAGTCTGAGACCTCAAATGGTGGCGCCTGCTGTACTTCTTCAGCAAACTTCTGTAATAGCCTCAGAGATTTGAAACATGACAGCTGTGACAGTGTCGCTACAGATTTCCATGTACCTGGATCCAGTGGGTGGCTCAGCTTGTAATGCCAGCCAACATCATCACATTCCTTCCATGCCCAGGGACCTGCAACTGTACATCACTCACGTGTAGGCTTAAGCAGCCTCTGAGCCAACTGAAACTTGGATATCTGAGAGCCCAGCAAGTTGGTATGCATCAAGGTATATTACTTTATCAGGAGCATGTTGTTACTTGGACAGGAAATGGTGAAGGAGTATAAATAATAATTATAAAGTATCATAATGTATTTACAATAGAAAATACATTTACTTGGCAGTACCCTCCAATCAGGAAAAGTCCCAGGAAGTGGGTCCACTTTGCGGGGGAGGCTTCTGCCTGTCGCTCTGAAAGACCCATCTATTTATACTAAAAAGAATAAAGGCCCTAGCCTTGGCTTTATAGATTAAAAGCAACAGATTTGGAGATGGCGCGCACTGGCCTGGTGCCACCCTGCCCCAAGGCTGCTGCTCGGCATCTAGTTGTTTTGGTAAATTCTGTTTATTAAATGCTTCGGTGTATTTTTATTTAAACTGTGACCATAGACTTATTAGTTAGTTTGATATCTTTTTGAGTCTTGGTCCTCTCTCCCTATGGAGTTTTTCCTTGCCACTGTTGCCCTAGGCTTGCTCAGTTATGGCTTTGGGCTTAGATATATGTAAGGCTGCTTTGAGATGATGCTCAGTTGTAATAAGTGAGATGCAAACGCAATATCAGCATGGTTTTCCACATGTATGTAGTGTTTAAGATTTACAAGAAAAAGTACAATAAAGTTGGCAAGACATAGAGACACAGGCACTGATGAAGAGAAAGAGAGGGACATGGAGATATGGACATAGAAAGAGATGGAGACACAAAGTGAGCGACACATGGAAAAAGAGAGATAAAGAATGGGATGAGCTGGGGACTCTGGTTTAGTGATTCTGGTAAAAGATGATACAGCAGATGTAAGACAGAAAGAAAGCCTCCTGAGAGATTTGCCACTCATGGATGACTTCTCAAGAGCAAAGTGTCCAGCCGTAACCACAAAAGACTGAAGAGTTTTTTTTTTTTTTTACTTTAGCCTAGCAGGATGCAGTCACTCATTTGAAGGAATGTACAGCATCTCAGTCTGGCTTGGATTTAGCTTCCGGCGATAAACTAAGGATTCAACTTCAATGTCTGATACGACAGCTTAAGTTGCTCTAAAAAATCAGTGTATATTTCTGCATTAATGCTGCATCAGAAGTGTAAATGACCCTTTACCAAGGGCCCTGACCCGACCCCATACCATGACAGAGTCTGGCTTTTGGACTTGTTCCTCATGACAGTCTGGATGGTCCTTTTTTTTGTCTTTGGTCCAATAAAAGATCTGTTATACTGATGGGTCTGAGCACAATCCCCGTTTCCACTGAGTGATGGTCCATCCCAGATACCTCCGAGCGCAGAGAAGTCGATGCCACTTCTGGTTATAACATAAGGCTTCTTTTTCTACAGTAATGTTTTAAGGGGCATTTGTGAATGTAACTCTGTATTGTAGAGCTTGACAAAGGTTTGATAAAGGAATCCCTTGTCCATGTGGTTCTATCAGCTATTGATGAATGATGTTCTTGATGCAGTGCCGTCTGAGGGATCAGAGATCACCAATCTTCAGTTTAGGCTTGTGCTCTTACCCTTTATGCACTGAAATTCCTCCAGATTCTGAATTGTTTAATTATATTATGCCCTGTAGAGGAAGAAATATGGAAATCCCTTCCAGTTTTTCTTTTCAAACTGGAGATCCTCTGGCCATCTTTGCTCCTCAAAGACTTGACTTTTTGTGGATACTGCTTGAATTCAGTGATACATATGATATAATCCTGCCTGAGACTTGCTTCTTTCTGATTCACTGGGTCCATGTTTAATTTGTGCACTGTTTGGTTATGACTGTGACTGGCTTCTCTGTCATTCAGTGAATTAGATGAGTCACTTAGTCCTTTATAATGTTGTTAGAGTACTTAGCTGAAAGTCTATAAAATACTGAGTGGTCTGTTTTGATTTTGCTTAAACGTTAAAAGCGCTACGCTTTTATTATTGCTGAGGAGTTTGGTTCGTATGAAAAATGTTGCTTCTGATTTATTTCCTACAGTTAGTGAAGGAAATCTTCTTAATCCCCTCCTGCTTTCTCATTTCTCACTTGGATATTGTGCACAGAAGTTCATCCTGGTCAGTTTTCCGGTAAAGTTGGAGCGCTGTAGCCATACCATGGTGGAAACGCTGAAGCCTGGTCTCTACAGTAGCAGCAAACCACACGCTTGTGTGCGAGAGCTACTTGTTGGAGGCGTTTAGCTGCAGGTGATGTGAAGGAAACAGGAGATTGTTTCTTTGTTCGTGCTCGGCTCTCACACACTCAACTTCTGACCTCACGCAGATGAAGAACACACCTGCTACACAAACATAGTACATGTACACATAGTAAACCTCTTCCACCACCCACCCCCACACACACAATGCCGGTCAGGCCTCCCACACACGACCATTTTTGCATCGTAACAGAACACATTATTTTTCAGCAGAACAGTTCTTAAAAGAGAGGTGCTGGTACTGCACAGTTCCAGGGTCCCGGGTTCGACGCTTTGCCTCTGGATACCTAGGATGTTTTCCCTGCATCCTAGGTGTAAACAAGTGAGTGGTGCCACATCCAGGGCGTAATGTTTTTGGAACAGCCATCAGATTCACCACCACCCTCATTGCTTCATGGTATGGGTTTCCATCACTGCGCAGCTCCATGTAAGCATTACATCACCAAGCACAATGTCATGTGTCAGATGGACTGGTGTAAAGCACATTGCCACTGGACTCTGGAGCAGTGGAAATGTTTTGTGGAGTGTCAGAAGTGGCAGTCGGATGAGTCTGGGTTTGGCGAATGCCAGGAAAATGTCATCCACCTGACTGTGCTGTAAAGTTCTTGGAAAAGGGATAATGCTATGGGGTCATGGTTCAGGGGTTGGGTTCTATGCCCCTTAATTCCAGTGAAGTTAAATCTTAATGCTTCAGCATACCAAGACATTTTGGACAATTGTGTGCTTTTAGCTTTGGGGAATGCCCTTTTTTGCACAAAGCAAGGTCCCTAAAGGCATGGTCAAGATGAAATAGAATGGACATCGCAAACCAGAACGTCTTGTCCAACATCAGTGTCTGACTTCAAGTGTTCTTCTGGATTAATTCCCACAGTCATTCCAAAATCTTGTAGAAGGTCTTCCCAGAAGAGTGGAAGCTGTTATAGCTGCAAAGGGAAACCAGCAGCCTATAGATTTAGAATGGACAGTCTCTAAAAGCTCCTGTAGATGTAATGTGTGGGTGCACCCACATAGACATGAGTTAACATGCAAAAATTACACTCCCACTGGTGTCTTGTTTTTCTGTTTCCTTTAGACAGCAATGGCACTTGAACTGGTCGTCCGCTGTTTATAGCCCATTCGTGCTATGGAACAACAGAATGATTAGTAGGAGCTCCGGCATTGTATTCAGGTGCAATTTGCTTGACTGTGTATCGCCTGTTTGTCAGAATGATTCTTCACATCCCCCTCTGACCCTTTTTGGTCCTTAATTTGACGAGTTGCTGGATTGTTTTTCCTCGATCACACCGTTCTTTAAACACCATTATATGAGATCTCCAAAAGGTTGGCAGTTTTTGAAATGTTGACCCTGGTTAGTCTAGGCCCATGGCCTTGTTCGAGATGGCTCAGATCACTCGATGTTTGCATTCTAATATGGATTCACACTGAAACTGATCCACAGACGACTTGCTCACATGATTTTCTGCTGCACTCTGATGTCACTTGTCTTATTCCCATACAGAGAAGCACCAATCGTGCAAGTGGCCACCCAGTGTACTTTCGACTCTGACAAGATCACTGGTGTTTGGGACAGGAAGTTGCAGCTGTGACATTTTAAGCAGATCATTAATAGTTTCATGGGCTCTCAGCAAGGTCACACACTGGCATTACTTTTTGTGTCTGAGAGAGGCCGGTCAGGGAGTTATCTGCCTGCCACGAAACACCCAGAGCCCCCACAGCCCTGACCAAGAACCAACGGGATTGCAACTTGAGAAATAAGAGGATATTGGCGAGTGTCACAAAGTTTGAGTGTTCCACACGGTGGAAAGCAGGGCAGGGTTATGGTAATTGCTCTGAGGACCGTTCCGATTGTGCCTGATGGATGGAGAGGAAGTAGGCGCTGATTAATGAGTGGCACACTCCATCAGCGCGAGCGGAAATTAAGCGGTAAGGTTTAAGAGTGGTATTCGTCTCCTGCTCAGTATGGACTGCAAACATCAGTCAAAGCATTATGGGTGGAGCCACTGCGTCTACTGTACCTACACGGTCATCGAATCCCTAATGAGAATGCAGAATGCCTGTCTCTCTCTCTCTCTCTCTCTCTCTCTCTCTCTCTCTCTTAAAAAGCAAATACGCATAAGCTCCCTGGATAAAAACATAGTCACCTTGTTTAATGTGGTAGTAACTTCAGGCTCCTGCAGATGGCTTTGCACAAGGACGATCGGGCTATAAATACCTGCACGGTGTGTGGCGGGATTCATAGATTGAGAAGAGGTGGTACAGTGCAGATGGCAGAAAAGAGTGATTGCATTTGAGCCGTAGTGTGAAGGAAGTAGCTGAATTGGCAGATAATTTGAAGCGTATGGTCATATGGGTCTACCAGCAGTGGTAAACAACCCAATCTACTGGAAACTCTCGTCAGAATTGTGGCAGAAAGATGAAACTGACAGTTTGTGAATAAAAATCTATTCACTTCCAGGCAAGAAATGCTTCTAGAAGTCCAAGCAGGTCCTTCATAACCAATTTCTAAAAGAATGCTCCACAGGGAACTGCATACCATGAACATACGGAGCAGAGTGGCACTCAAAGGCCGGTTACAGTGGGTGAAAAAACACAATACTTTAACTGTTCATGACTGGAATCATATTCTCTGGTTATGAGATGAATCTGGCTTCTGTCTGGATGTGAATGATGCTGTTCATCGAAGACTTCAGAAAGCCTTCAATGAGGACTGCGTGTAAGCTGTGGTTCAAGCTGGAGAAGGTTCTGTGATGTTCTGAGGGGTTTTAATTACGTAGAAATGGATCCTTTGGTTGAGGTGACAGTAAATTTGAACCATAATTCCAACACTGAGCTGCTGGATCAACCAGATTTTCCCTTTGCTCATTATCTTACTGAGGAACAGAACATTCCTATCCAAGCATTCCAAGATTCTGGCGTTCACAGGGCTGCAAATGTGACTGATTTGGCATGATGAACATATAGGAGCAGTCACACATCTCTACTAGAACACCAAATCACCAGATGTGAATCCTTTTAAAAATCTGTGGAACTACCTGGAACAACGAGTAAGACTCCACAAAATCTGGCCAAAGTGCGCCATTCCAAAAAGAGTGGCGGAATGGTGATGTTGCCTACATTTGGAAATGTGTCCAGTCCGTGCCAAATTTAATCGCAGCTGTTATTTGTGCTTGTGGAGGCATTACATGCTGTTAGATACGTTTCAGTCACAGGAGTCATTTTTTGTTCCGGTGAGCTCACATTATTATTATTCTTGTTTATTAACGGACCAAATGGCCATTCTCTCATTGTAGTAGCCAATTACAAAGCTCATGTTTGGACTAGAGTCTGTTCTAACTCGATTGATGTGTTTAGAGACTTTTTGTGCAAGTTCCTTGTGTTTATATATAAAATTACCCTTTATATCTAACATTGTGTGGCAGTGGCACAAAAAGACAGGCGGCATACCTGTACTGAGGTTAAGTTTAAGCATTATGGGCGCATTGTGTCCTTTTTGTAACACGCTGTTAATACAAGGAGCTTACAAAGATGGAAATACAGCTGCAAGTGTGCGTGTGCATGAGTGTGTGTGTGTGCTTGTGGCTTTTGCCTCTCCCTGAATGACCTTGCTTGGTAATACGAGCAGCTGCGTGTGGTGGTTTGGCTCTGCTGTGGTGCTCCACATTTCCTATTCGGCTGCATTAGCGAAGTGTGAGTAAGTGTTTGACTCGCACCGGCAGGCCTTGGATCAGTCAGTGGTGGCCAATTTAGAAAATCAGCCAAGTTTGCAGAAAATAGGCCGAGGCGACATCGGAAATAAAAGACGGATACAGGATCTGACGCTGCGGGCTGGTCGCCGTGCCAGGAGAGGAGAGTGAGAGAGAGTGAGAGAGAAGGGGTAATAGGTAGATGGGTTGATGGGAGAGACAGAGGGAGAGAAGCGGATGGCTGACCCTCTCTGTCACAAGCCAGCGATCCCCACTTTAGCCGTCAATGGAAATCTAATTGGCCGAAAAGCGATCAATGAAAAGTAAATTGGTTTTTCTATGGAAGCAGGCAGCAGCCTCACGATCTGCGACTTCACATCCTTAGCTTGGCAAAGGAGAGAGGGAGAGAGAGCGAGAGAGAGGGAACGATCTCCAGATAGAGCGAGAGAAACGTATACAAGTGGGCGTGATTTACCTTCGTATTACATCAAACACATTCCTTCAGTGTGTAGTGTACAGCAAACAGTACAAACCCGAGATATTTCAGGTTTCATTTGTTAATAAACATCCATTCCTGCATTTCAGGCCTGCAACACATTCCAAAAAACAATTTGGGGCAATTTAGGGTTAGTAATCCACTAGAGATCCACAAAAGAGAGTCTTTGAGGAGCAAAGATGGTCAAAGGATCACCAGTTTGTCAACAAATGCATGAGAAAACAATGTTCCTCAAAGAAAGACTGGAAGGGATTTCCATATTTCCCCCTCTACAGTGCATAAAAAAATCATTATTTGATTCAAGGAATCTAGAGTAATTTCAGTGCATAAACTGTAAGAGTACAAGCCTAAACTGAAGAGGGGGGATCTCTGGTCCCTCAGACGGCACTGCATCAAGAACCGTCATTCATCAATAGCTGATAGAACTACATGGACAAGGGATTCCTTTATCAAACCTTTATCAAGCTCTACAATACAGAGTTACATTCACAAATGCCCCTTAAAACATCACTATACAAAAAGAAGCCTTATTTTAAACATGCCCAGAAGGGGCAATATCTTCTCTGGGCTCAGAGGCATCTGGGATGGACCATCAGTGGAAATGAGGATTGTGCTCAGACCAGTCAGTATAGCAGATCTTTTTTGGAGGAAAGACAAAAAAAGGACCATTCAGACCCTTATGAGGAATAAATCCAAAAGCCAGGCTCTGTCATGGTGTGGGGTCGGGTCAGGGCCCTTTAAGGTCATTTACACTTCTGTGATGCAGCATTAATGCAGAAAAGTACACTGAGACTTTAGAGCAACATGAGCTGCCTTCAAGACGACATCTTTATCAGGGACGTCCATGCATTTATCAACAAGACAATGCAAAACCACATGCTGCACACATTACAAAAGTATGGCTGTGGAAGAAGAGGGTACAGGTATTGGACTGACCTGTCCCCAATAGAGAATGTGTGGAGAATTTTGAAATGAGAAATGCAACAGAGACGACCTCATACTGTTACACATCTTAAGATGTTTTTGCAGGAAGAACAGAACAAAATAACACCTGAAACACCAAATCACTTCATCTGTGTAAATAAACATCTTTTAAGTGTGGTGAAAAGGAACGGTAACATCACAAAGTGGACTGGCATTAGACTGAATCACATTGCACTGAAATGACTCTGAATCATATAACATTGAATCGTTTCTGCTTTAAGTCCATCTTCCAGGCATTCTACTTAAAACCTTTTAGAGTCAGAATCCCACACTTGATGTGTTCTAAACATCTGGAGCAACTCTCTGTGTCGGACATTAGCCGTTGTGGACCAGATGTTGGGGAATTCAGTGCTCATGTTCACACATCCCTACACCCGATGCTGTCAGGATCGATCAAATGCAGACAGGCAGGAGTCTAATCTGGGTAATGGAGTCTGGATAATGGGACTGAGACGGCATTAGAGAGAACTAGTTCATGTGAAACTTTACATCACCACGAACTCGACCCGTTTCATTTTGTTTGGTCACATACTGGAGACCCAAAGCTTGGGGACGATAATCCATAGTGAAGCCTTTCCGTCCACAGTTGCATCTAAAAGGCATACTTGCCATACTTTTATGTTTGAGTAGTAGTGTTGTCACAATACTGAGAATTTCAACTTCGACACATTCGACACGATGCTTAAAATACAAAAATTATTGAAATTCGATGCGGTTTTCAATACCAAAGTCAGATACTGTGCCTGTTTCACTGTTGAAGCTCTTTTTTTTGATAAACATATCCAAATAATACACTAAATTAATAATATATACTGTAATACTATTTACTATTGTTAATCTATTATCTCATTCATTATATTATTGTAGACTACATCGTACTGTATTTATATTCTACTAAAAATAATTTTCTGCTCTACTACTTCCCTCCTTCCTCATAACGTTTTGGGAGTTTTTCTTTGCCACTGTCACCCTAGGCTTGCTCAATTTGGGATTGGCCCTAGATATTAAAAGATCATCTAAAATTGTAAAGCTCCTTTGAGATAATGCTCCATTGTAAAAAGAAGAAAAATCTGACTTGACTTGGCTACTATACTGTACATTACCTTTGAGTAGACCTGTAGCCTTTCACTATTTGATTTTTATTAGCTCAGTTTGTTACATTTTTCTCCGTGACGGTCCATTATAAGACCTTAAAAATGTGCTATTTATTTCTTTCTTTCAGCATTTCAGAGTGAATGAACCCGAGTTCTGACCTGGAACAAAAGAAAAACCAAAATAATGAGCACGTAGACAAAAAAAGCCATATCCACGACATAAAGGCTTCTACACATTTCATATTAACATTAAATTATTAAGGGATGTTTCTACAAGAATTAACAAAGAAAAGTAATCCAAACCTGTATGAGTTTAATATAGTCTATAAAGTCCACCTTTAAATTTTCCAGTCCACCTTAAATGACTACAGTTACATTATGGCACCTGTAGGTGGAGATTCAGCCTCATAAGTAATGATAAGTTAATGTTTAAAATACTTACATCAACCTACAGTTACCCAAAACCATTAACACAAAGCTTATATTGTAATAAAGTATTGAAAAATCTCATGTCATTTAGTGAGTAATGCATTGAAAGTGCAAAACACTTACTCTATTGGTGAACTCCGGGTGCTAACTGCAGCTTGTGCTCTGGAGGATTCAGTTCCTGTTTTCTATTCGGTTGGCTTTTCTGATTAACCTTTTTAGGTCCCACAGAGATGTGTTCGCACTAAGATAACAGTACTGTAGATGTAAAAATAAAGAAAAAACACGATAAACACAGTTAAACATTTGTTGTGGCGTCCCAGTTCCCCCGATCTAGACCTTACTCCAGACTGCTGGTGGAACTTTAATAGCCTGTAGCATCGTAGCTCCCTGTACACCAGAGAATGACAGAAAGGACTCGACCTTGGCGTCCACAGGGCTATACGAGCGCACGATCATTCACCCGCTAAATTGCTTTGTCAAGCGAAGCCAAGCAGCCAAGTTTACGTCAATAACCCACCGAGATGGGTTTTGTTGATGGCAGGTGTTTGAGGAGAGCCGTTTCGCGTGACGTGAGGTCACCATGCCGTCTGCTTCTCTTATCGCTCGGGAAAATGAGGCCGATATCTCACCGGTCCCCTTTAATGGACAGCAATGTCATTGAAATTCAAACCAATAATATTTGGTATTGCTTAATTATAGATGGGTCTGCCAGTTGATTTAAATGCTGACGATTAGTGAATTGCCTTATAAACCATTTCAACTTACATCGTAGTGTTAAATAAGCGCCACAGAGTTTAACATACAGTACTGTGTTGAAAAGTTGTTACGTTTTCACTCCTCCAACTTTTGTGAAGTGCTGCCAGACAACCACATAATGCATTTAGCGATAGCTTTGGGCTACCGATTCAGGAATATGTGCTCAACCGATAATTTGAGGTGCCCAGGGCAAAAAATGATTCATGAGCACATATGGTAAGACGTGGAGAATGAAGAATGGTCTAATTAGCACATCGTGTTATTCAGGCCTTCTACGATTCAAACCACTTGATAATGAAATTCTCTTGATAATTAAAATGAAAGCTATGAGAGTCTAATGAGTCGTCAGGTTTGATCAGTTGTCTCCTTTGACTGCAGTAATCCAGTTGTCAAGCTGGTACTTTATAGTATCGTCAAACATGAAGAACATAGAATAGAATAGACCATATTAGGACTCTGGATTAACCCTGTGCAAAGATGTTAGGAGTAAGGAGACTGAGTTCCATGGCATGAATCAGCTGGACTATTAACCATAAGGCTCAAGATTCAAATCCCAGAACTGCCGAGCTGGAAATCATCTCTTGACGTAAAACACTAATCTAACCCTGAGGTGGATGGACTACAACAGCAGAAGCCCACACTGAGGTCCATATCTGTCAGGCAAGAACCAGAATCTGAGCCTTCAATAGATATACTAACCAGACAAAAAACTGACTGAAACATGCCTAATAATTTCGCCCTTTTGTCCACAATTCTGGTGGGAGACTGGGATTTTTCCACTGCTGGTAGACCCATATGACCACAAGCTTCGAAACACCTCCAAATTCAAATATTTCCTTCACACTAGTCATTAACGTCTGCTTTATGACTCATTTTCCACCCATCGAACGAAACATTCAGTGCACTGTACCACCTTTTCTCAATCTCTAAATCCCATTACACACCCCGCAGGTACTTATACCCTATCATCCTCATGCAGCACCATCTGCAGGAGCCTGAAGTTACTACCACCTTAAAAATGCAAGGTGACTAATTTTTTTTGTCTGGGGAGCTTACAAGCCCATGTGGGACTGAGGTGGCACAGACGTTAAGGTACTGGGCTGTGAATCAAAAGGTTCAGCGTTCAAACTGCCATGCTTGCACAATGGCTTGGAATATACAGTACTGTGCAAAAGTCTTAGGCTACCTTTGGATTACATATACAAACATACAGACAATTTGTATGCAGTATTAACAAAATGGGGGAAAAATAGGCTACAGTGGTAAGTATTTAGTGTTTCTTCCCCTTACACTTGAGCAGTAGCAGCATCTGGAAGCTGTATCAGGATGCCCAGTTGACCCTTCTACAATCTGAAGAAGCTTGATCAGGACCAGTATTTTTGGAAGGGTAGCAGACACTTTTTCAGAAAAGGAACAGGGTGAAAAGGCTGAGATATGCTAAAGCTCACAAAGACTGGAATGAAAATCAGTAGACGAGGATTATGGAGTGATGAATCCATGTTTGAAATTTTTGGGTCCAGTTGCCAACCTTATGTCACATATGGTCATTATACCTTTGCTAAGACAACAAATCTGATGGTGGCCTAAGACTTATGCACAGTGCTGTATGTTGTATGACCATATCAGTCGTAAGTCACTCTGGATAACAGCATCTGCCAAAATGAGTAAATGTCAAATATGGCTGAGGAGCCTCAGTGACTCAGAAGATCAGGGAATCCATTTGGCACCAGCACGATTTAATTAAGGCTATAGTCAAACCATTAAAGTGCACCACTTTGCAAATTACTTGGCTTGCAAAAGTAAATAGCAGCATTCCATTCTGGAACCGTTGCTGGAACAGCTTAACAGTTATGTACCACACCTTAGAAGCCCACATCCTTTTGAAGTTATTTGGAAATATGCCCCATTCACAAATATTATTACAAATATTGGGGCACAGGGTGGGTATGGAGTAAATTGTTGGCCAATTAACCAGAACAATAAGGTTTCACGTCTTGGCTTTGCCAAAGCTGCCACTGTTTGGCATTTGAGCATGGCCATTAATCCTCAATGGCATGGACTGTACCTTATTAGACTGAATCAGGGGTGACGTACTGGACAACTAACCAGAAGGTCCATGGTCCCAGTCCCAGCACTCTCAAGCAGCCACTGGACTCAAGAAGTCCTTGAGCAAGGCCCTTGGCCCACATTTGCATGAACTGAACTTTCTGTCAGTCACTCTGGTTAAGCTAAATGTAACTGGCTTTGACGAAATGTAACTACAGTAAAATGTAAGTGTACTTGCTTTTCTGTGCTATCATGAGTCATGGTTCATAAATGCTGTTAAACTTCTCTTGCATTTGTTAATTGCTGTTACGTTGGAGCACGGAGTAGTGACGAACTTGAGAAGCTGTTAGGGAGGTGATGCTTTAATATAGTTACTGGCAGACACAACAGGTAAGGATGAGGTAAAATCTTTGTCACTGTACAGAAATAGTTTATAAATGCAGTCGAGTAAAGGATCTCAGTCACAAACTAGTAAAGGGGCAGAAAGTCAAAACCAAAAGATAAACAAACCCATCTGTCAAAGTGTATCAGGGCCTGTAGAAAGGAGATTTCTGAGAACCTCAGAAAAATAGTTATTGATGCTCGCCAAGGGTTGGCAAGGGTTACAGAACCATCTCTAAAGAGCTTGGACTCCACCATCTCACAGAGACTTGAGCAAACCAACAAAACTCTGCAAGGAAGAAGGGAAACCTGGCATTTGGCAGTCCTGGCTGAGTAGAAGAGCGTAAGGAACCCTTGTGAGTGATTAATCAGAGTGCAGTAAACCAGCAACTCGGCAATGCCTGAATTTGAACTC
Organism: Ancistrus triradiatus; assembly: GCA_025084515.1. Taxonomy (NCBI): domain Eukaryota; kingdom Metazoa; phylum Chordata; class Actinopteri; order Siluriformes; family Loricariidae; genus Ancistrus; species Ancistrus triradiatus. The sequence continues at coordinate 73,827 of JAJAGP010001778.1, read as the reverse complement.
ATACCCTTTAGCTTAGCCAAGAATGACTCCACCGAGCTGCCACTGTCTAACCTCTCAGCTCAACTGTAAGTCATGCTGGATAAGGGTGGCTGCCAAGTGCTATGATTGAGTGTGTTTACATGCAATTAATATAATAACTGCAGAAAATCAGATTTTGTAAGTAATCCCATCAACGAGTTTACATGCACTTGAGTAAGCAGATAATGGGGAAACCTCTGGGTTACGTGACTCAGGCAATAATCCGATTTCTACTTTAGCAACCAGCCAATAATCAGACACAGCAGTGCTGCTGGAGTTTTAAACTACCTCAGTGTTAGAGCTGGACTGTAAACAAAAAGAGCCCACCAGCCAAAAGTGTTCAGCCACCAGCATCCTGTGAGCACTAAGGAAGAATTAGAGGATGACTAACACAAACTGTACAACAACAGATGAGCTGCTGTCTCTGACTTTACATCTACAAAGTGGAGCAATAAAGGGTATCTCTCTAATAAAGTGGAAACTCCAGCAGCACTTCTGTGTCTTATCCACTCGTACCAGAACAACACACACTAACACAAAATCACCACATCAGTGTGACTGCAGTGCTGAGAATGATTCTCCACCCAAATAGTACCCCAAGTAGTATCTGTGGGGGTCCTGACCATTAGAGAACAGAGTAAAGGGGAAGAACAAAGGAAGTTGAGAAACAGATGGACTACAGTCTGTAAATGTAAAACTACAAAGCAGAAGGGAAATGGATATTTGTTACTCTGCCCAAAGGAAACTTGTTGACCATATGCACAAGAATAGGTACAAGTATTGATGTCTTTTTAACAGCATAACAGTTTGGGTTTTACCATCTCTCTGCTTTGTTCTCTCTCTCTCTCTCTCTCTCTCTCTCTCTCTCTCTCTCTCTCTCTCTCTCTCACTCACTTACACACACACACAAGGTGGACTGGATCAATAACTGCATGTACAAGCATCTTCTCATGGCAGTCAGCTCTTTAGTCGACTTTAGCTGCTGTGCTGAGTGGACATAAAGCTGAAATGCCAGAATGAGAGATGGATGAGTGAATCAGAGAACCAGAGGAACATTCCATCACAGATTCTTCTTCCTCTGAAATGGGGTTCAGGATGGAAGTCGAAAAGTGGTATGTGGGAAAAGAGGTCCATTAGTAACACTAGCAACACTCGGCATTGGGTAACATTTGGCTTGGCTAGCAACCCTTATTCTGAAACGATTCTTAAACTCATGTCTATGATTATGAAATATTTGTATTTCTCTGACCATGATTGTCCATGAAACATAATCTTGATTCACCTTCCTCATTGGAACGGGCAGTTGTAGGGTTCACTGGGGGAGTAAATAAAACATTTGAGAAGAAACAAATAGGCCATTGAGTAATCTACAGTAAGGTAGTACAGTCGGTTTCTACTCCCTAGTGATGGCAAAGTTTCCATGTATGTGAGCTTTATTGCTGTGCTTTCTTCATGTCATGATATTGTGTTCATTGTCACTGGATATGTTGGCAGCATGCTGTGGTGCTTGAAAGTTTGTGAACCCTTTAAAATTTTCTATACTATATGAAAAAAATCATCAGATTTTCCTAAAAGTATATAAAGAGAAACTAAGTAAACAAACAAGACAAAAATATTGTACTTGGCCAGTTATTTATATGGGAAAATGTTCCAGTATTTCATATTCGTGAGCCATTTGAAGGTGAGATTAGAGTCAGGTTCTTACAATCAATGGGATTTTTAACACTGTTGTATTTAAAGAACAGGAATCTGTCAAAGTCTGATCTTCACAAAATGTTTGTGGAAGTGTTTCAAGGCACAAACAAGGGAGATTTCTGGGGATCTCAAATAAAGAATTGTTCATCATGGTTTGGAAAAGGTTATAAAACCGTTTCTAAAGAGTCTGGACCCTTAGATGGAAGAAACTCATGGCCATTGTTACCCTCCCCAAGAGTGGCCAACCTGCAAAGATCACAGTGTGTAATAATTGATTGTGAGGTCACTAATGAACATAGGGTCCACCATCGGTTGTTGATGCTCATCAGGCTGGAAAGGGTTACAAAACCATCTCTAAAGAGTTTGTTGGCAGTCGAGATGGAACAGGTGTGGGAGATTAGAAGACCGGAGAATCAGAGCGCAGCAAACTGGGGGCTTGGTGGGGGTTTGGGCATGTGTGGCACTCTGGGAATTAGAGTCTGGATGGCTGATGGGCACAGTCGAATGCAAAAATTGGATTTTAAAGTTGTTAGCAGATGTACTTATCCAGAGCAATTTGCAATCGATAGATAGAGTTGAACCGGCTTGTTCAGGGGTCTGACGGCAGCATCTTGGCAATGCCTGGATCTGAACTTGCAACCTTTTAATAAGTTCAGAGTCTTAACCACTGAGCCAAGCATGACTCCACCAAGCTTTCAGTGCTGGCCAAGGCTCTTAACCTATCAGATCAAAGGGTGACTGCTAAGTGCTGCAACTGCAAAATTCAAAGCTATTACATTTAAGGCAGTGGTGGCTCAACAGTTAAAGTAATGGACTATCGACTAGTGGGTTCCAGCACTGCCAAGCCGCCACTGTTTGCCTTGAGTAAAGCCCTTAAACCTTAATTGCTTGGATCGTACGGTTATCAGTAGTAAGTCGCTCTGGATAACAGTGTCTGCTATTCACTATGCTATATACAAGTGAATGTTTATCAAGGAGAAAGTACGTTGTGAATGGTACTCTTGATCCACAATTGGACAGACTGTATAGAAATAGAGGATATTCAATTCATTTTCACCCTCTGTTCCAAGAGCAAGGTGTGTAACCATCACAATGAAACCCAGGGTAACTTCTAAGCAACTAAAGGCCTCTCTCAAATTGGCTAATGCTCTTGAATCCACTATCACCATCCAACACTGCACAAAATGAACATTAATGGTCATCTTGCTAAAGACCATGTGCCAAAAGGCTACTGGAAGAACATTTTGACATTAATCCAATAGAAATGTTGGGGAAGGACCTGAACCAAACAGTCCATGTAAGGAAACCCACCAACATCATTGAGTTAAAGCTGTTCTGTAAGGAGGAATGGGATCAAATCCTTGTAAGCTGATGTTCAGGACTGATCAACAGTTAATGGAAACACAAGAGCCTCACCAGATACCACAAGCAAAGGTTATAATATTGGATCATTTTCTTCTATACATACATCACTAAATATTTTATTTTCTCATCACAAGTCTGAGGCTGTACTAATTGCCTCTCCAGCTACAATCAAGAAGATCACAGGTTCATCATTTCAGCAGTAGAGCTTATTTATGATCGGTAATAACTGAGAGAAGTTTTTCTTAGGTTTTTTTAGTACATTAAGCCACGTTAAGCCTTGTTCACGTTAAGTGTTTTAGACTCTCCCCCTCTCACACGCAGCATTTGGTCAGAAGAGCTCAGTCGGTCAAACCCGTTACACTGCTGAAGCTCAGTATCATGCTGGTGCTTTAGATGTTTTGCCATGTGTTGGTGTTGTAACCTCCTTTATAACAGATCAACGTTCAATACATATTACATTGACACTTTTTCGTTCTCTCTCTCAAAGTGGAGCCAAACTTTCGATGCTCTATCGAAGATTATCAAAACAAAACTACGTCATGACGTACGTGGCTACCTAATGCACCAGTCCTGCAGATGGTCGCCTCATTAATACAGAGTATTTTTTTGAGCTAATTCAGACCGGGTATTTGAAGCATAAAATATGATAGTGGAATCAAAATTCTGTTTTTTTTTTTAAGCAAAGCCAAGTCCTCGGCAAACTAGAGCCGGGTTTCAATTCCCAACCCTGACACTCGGTGTGAATGGCCATGACGTCTTGCTGTGTACTGGCATCATGCCTGAGTTGTGTTTCTGCACCAAAACCCCTTTTCAAAACAAGATGAAGCAAGAGCTGAATGAACCAAGGAATTATAGATCTTAAATCATGTCAAGTAACAACATTGATCCACAGGGACTGGAACAAAAGAAATGACACTTTTCAAAGAGACGTATTGTCTTTAGAGTCACTGTGGCAGCATAACACCAGGGACCCAGATTCAGTCCTCACCTCAGATTAGTGTCTGTGTAGGTAATGGTGTGTACCTACCTCCTCAACAGTCTATTGTCTAATGGGGTCATTACTTCTCATAAATTCTTAATACACACAGAAACCAGGATACCAGGACGCTGCAGGGCTGGAATTGCGGCAAATCAGAATATACAGTATTATGGGTTGTTCCTCCCAATATCATGCCACTAGGTGTGAATGAATGAATGATTGCCACACTGTCCTTCTGCGATGGGCTACAGACTCACCATAACCCATACTTGGATGAAGCAGCTGCTGAAGATGAATGAGTGAGTTTAGATGCACTTAATAATATGACCTTAGTCAGATTCCTGCAGTTATCCAATTATTCAAGTGGTCAAGTAAACCGCATACTCTTGATTTCCCAGAATGGGATTCAGCTGTAGAAATCAGATTAAGAAAACTGATAAAGAGATTTCTTGGGCCATGTATTCCCTTAGTCTGACTTCAATCGGTATTCTCAGTCTGCGCATGCACGCAAATGTATCCGATAGAGCTTCAAGCTGTCCCAGAAGCTAGTTGCCAATTCCACTTTAAAGCAAGTTTGGGCTTATTTTTTTCTATAAAGTCACTCACAAATATTGATAGTTGTGGGTTGCAGGTTTTTAGGGCTTGTTTCTAAAGTGGATAGCTATTGAAAGTGAGAAACAAAATAGTTGGTGCATTGGCGCTGCTGCTGCTCAATTTGGTCTGCTGGCTGCTGCCTAAATGACCATCATCTGTGAGAGAGTATCTTATTGCTTATCCCTTGCCCGGGGGAGAAATAGAAATTCATAATATGGTTTCTGCTGAATGTGGATATTTATTAGGGGCGTAATGATGCATCATGGAACGATGCATTGCGATGCAGAAGTGGGATGATGTCTATCATCAGGTGGGACGATGCATTATATAGTTGGATTATGCATTCTTAATTTTACACATAATACCAAAAGCAATTTCCATTTTTTTAACACCAGAGGGCGCAGTCATAAATATATATAAAATGTTTTTGTTTGCTTCTTTTGGGCTTGTTTCCACAGGCCCTGTTGCTTGATTCTATTGCAGGATCTGGCAACCTTGGGCCCTACATGTGAATAAAACTGATTGTGAATCTCTAGAGTAACTGGAACTCTGTTAAGAGTCTTCCTGTCTTTTGCCCAGTATTTCTGCGATAGGATCTGGACCCACTGAACCCTTTATTGGGATATAGCAGTTACTGTAAAGGTTTTTTTTTTAGTTTGTTTCTTTGTTTTTGTTTAGTTTTTTTATTATTATTTATAAGAACAGTGAGGAAAGCCAGGAGATTAGTGGTTTCTTTTATGTAGTACACTAAGTAGGTGATGGAAATGTATTTGTTCCAGCGTCCACCCATTAGTCCCCTCGTATCCTGTGCTTTTTCTATTCGAAAGTATAAGCGTCTAGCCATTTAAACACAATCTCTACTATTAAATAACCCCCACTTTCATTAACTACACATTCCTTAAGGCATTCATTGCAATAATGCTCGGGCCATTCTGCAGGCCTTTATAGCTTCGCCCGGCAGCACGACGGATTACATCTATAGTGCTAAATATACTCGCTCTGTTTAAGCATCCATCCCCGTGCAATATTTCAGCGTCCTTACACACTTACACTTATGAACGCCGAAGGCTGTTCGACCGCCATGCCCATTATTGGTTGTATATTCTCCCTGTGTGCACGCTTCGGATAATTAAGGATCCTAAGGGCATTGTAATACCGCAGCTGTAATACAGTGAATTAGCAATGCTAATGCTAAAACTGATTTGCGTATATGAATCTTGACCTCTGTGAAGGAAAGCCACCGAGCTGGAGACCCGATATGTTCTGTTGTGTGGGGTAGATCTTGCTTTGTGTACCGGCTTCCTTTTGGAAAGAAAAAGCAAGTCCCAGGCAAACTCCACAGCCAAAATTTAGATCTCTGTCACTGCGATCACAGCTAATAGGTTCGTAATATGCAGAAGTGGCACAAGTACAAACGTTACATACTTTTAAGTAAAAGTACCACTATTCTGATTAACAAATACTCCAGTAAAAGTAGGTTATACATTATATATAGTATCTTACCCAAAATTTAAGGTACATGCTACTTACTAAATGTACTTAAAGTAACACATTAAAAAGTATCCCCTTTAAAAAAGCCTTTTTAAAAGTTTTGAAACTATGTGTACCTGAACAGATCCCTGACACTGAGGATGATGGAGCTACAGGAATCATCTTTTCATCCTTAACTAACCACAGCAACAATGTTGAAAACTAGATCTGCATTTCCTGAAGAAAAACTACAACAGTGCTTTGAAATTGTGGCAAGATGGAAAGAATGGTGTTGCTTTTGCTAGTCATTGCTATGTTTGTCCAAGGTGGTTGCTATGTGGTTGGTCGTATGTGGGGGTGTGTCCCAGTATTTTTTTGGCTCATGCGGGGACGTGTCCCATACTTTTAGGCCGCATGCGGGGGGGCGTGTCCCAATACTTTTGGCCGTGTGTGGGGGTGTGTCCTAATACTTTTGCTTGTTTCTGTATCAAGATGTCCCCCAATAACAGGGTGACTGAGTCTAACCCAGTGCTCTGTGGTGGACAATCATCGATTTCAGTTACAGTTTGAATTTTGTCGGTTAGGATTTGAATATGAACATTCACTCAATGCATTTCTATGGGAGAATTTTAATCTTTAAACTTAAATCTATTAAAAACGATAAATGGGATCGAGATTCAAAAGTCCTCATAAGCACACATTTTCTGGTTTGCATTGGTGAAACTACCTAACAAAGTAGTAACAACTCCCAATATACGAAGATCTCAAAACGCTGTTTCGATTTCCCTTGGTGCAAGCACATGAGAAAAGGCAGCACACTGCTAAGAACTATAGAAATCCTAATTGTATTATAATGGATAGGATCATAATGTACTAATACCAGCAACCTCTCCTACTCCTGTGTTGAACGATCCGCCCCTCGGCAGCCTCTGTGCAGTGACGCTCCAGTGGCGTTCCCTTTCCTGCATGCTGGTAGGTAGGGTGCCGTGGTTCGCTGTACACCTGATGCCACTGTTTAGTGGGGTTTGTTCGGTTGTCGGTTTTTTTTCGGGGGGGAGGGGGAGGGGTGAGGATGGAGGAGAATATGGGTGGCGAAGGGAGGGACAAGGAAGGAAGAGCGGGGGAGGACGAGGAGAAGGGTACAGTGCATGCGTAGATTTCGGGCACTCTGCAGCCTCTCCTCTCTCTGCTCTTCCTTTAATGTGTAGGAATGAATTCTGGGAGCTGCAGCATCAACCGCAAGCTTTAGGAGAGATGGAGCGCTGCTGTCAGGTCACACTCCGTTCACTCAGATAACTCTCACACACGCTGTACAAATCGTACACACACACACACACACTCAGCTCTCAGTATGATGCCATGCAAACTCACCTCACCGGGAAATAAAGGAGATCCAGAAATGTACTTATGTCTGATTTATCCAATGAAACTGGTACTGTGTGTGTGTGTGCGTGCGTGTGCGTGTGTGTGCGGGTGTGGCTCTGGAAAGGGGTGTTTTATGTATTGGAAAATTTTGTATCTGTCCAGATTTTCCTAGTCAAGGGGTGGGTGTGGATGTGTGTGTAGATGGTGGTGGTAGTATCATGGTTTGGGCCTGTTTTGTTGCATCTGGGACATTGATGGAACAATGAATTCTGAAATATATATGAGAGTTCTCTAGGAAAATGTCAGGACATCCGTGTGTGTGTGTGTGTGTGTGTGTGTGTGTGTGCATACACAGTGGGGCAAAAAAGTATTTAGTCAGCCACTGATTGTGCAAATTCTCTTACTTAGAAAGATGAGAGAGGTCTGTAATTTTCATCATAGGTACACTTCAACTATGAGAGAGAAAATCAGAAAAAAAATCCAGGAAATCACATTGTAGGATTTTAAAATAATTTAATTGTAAATCATGGTGGAAAATAAGTATTTGGTCAATAACAAAAGTTCAGCTAAATAGTTTGTAACATAACCTTTGTTGGCAATGACAGAGGTCAAACGTTTCCTGTAAGTCTTCACCAGGTTGGCACACACTGTAGCTGGTATTTTGGCCCATTCCTCATGCAGATCTCCTCTAGAGTTGTGATGTTTTGGGGCAACACGGACTTTCAACTCCCTCCACAAATTATCTATGGGGTTGAGGTCTGGAGACTGGCTAGGCCACTGCCAGGACCTTGAAATGTTTTTTTATATATATAAAAAAAATGCTATATATATAATATATATATATATATATATATATATATATATATATATATAAACGGAGATACACAACATATAGAAAGACTTTACTTGTGTGCTTAGGTCGTTGTCTTGCTTGCATGAACCCACCTTCTCTTGAGATTCAGTTCATGGACAGATGTCCTGACATTTTCCTTTAGAATTCTCTGATACATTCAAAATTCATTGTTCCATCAATGATGGCAAGCCGTCCTGCCCAGATGCAGCAAAACAGGCCAAAACCATGATTACTACCACCACCATGTTTCACAGATGGGATAAGGTTCTTATGCTGGAATGCAGTGTTTTCCTTTCTCCCAAATATAACGCTTTTCTTTTAAAAACCCAAAAGTTCTATTTTGGTCTCATCCATCCACAAAACATTCTTCCAATAGCCTTCTGGCTTGATCCATGTGATCTTTAGTCAAACTGTAGAAGTGTTTTTTTTTTTTATTGTGGGAATATTTGCCAGGACCCCGTGAAGAAAACTGAATTTAAGAAACTGAATTTTTAAAACAGAAAACTGCAACTAATACTTTGAAAAAAACTAAAATAACCAAAAGATTTGCTTTAGGTTACAGAGGTTAAGGTTAGGTGACAGTGTACGATTAATTAGCTACAGTAAAACTCATTATGCCCTCTGGAAAGTCCCCAAAAATGTTTGTGTGTGTGTTTGAAACCTTTCTATGTAAGAAACTTGTATATTCAAGACATTGCTTGGGTTTGTGTGTGGTGTGTGTGTGAGGATAATGAGGAGTGTGCTGCTCTAATTGCTGTGTTTCACACCCCTTTTCTACTCGAGATGCCACTGGGAAATGATGAAGGGATTAGAGGAGGGTGAGATAGTGAGAGAGATTGAGGGAGGGCGCTGTTGCATGCTCAGCATGGTGTTGAACATGACCTCAGGTGAACTTTCCACTTGTCCTTCCTTTCAAAGAACATGTGGTGTGTGTGTGTGTGTGTGTGTGTGTGTGTGTGTGTGTGGGTGTGTGTGTGTCTGGGATGGGATGGGGTGAGCACCCACACTTTCTGATTTCTCTTCACATGCTTCGTCTAAAAAAATGCTCGGTCACCACCGCAGGGACCTGAGTTCACGTCTCTCGCCGGACCTTCCAACTGGGTACAGTGGGGCAAAAAAGTATTTAGTCAACACTGATTGTGCAAGTTCTCCTACTTAGAAAGATGAGAGAGGTCTGTAATTGTCATCTTAGGTACACTTCAACTATGAGAGGGCCAGCGTGTCCCCTGCTTAAGCCAGTACATGTCCAGGCCTGTCTGAAGTTTGCCAGAGACCCATAGGGGGGGGGGGGGGGGGGGATGATCCAGAAGAGCGATTGGGAGAATATCATGTGGTCAGATGAACCAAAATAGAACGTTTTGCGTAAAAACTCAGTTGTCGTGTTTTTTGGAGGAGGAAGAATGCCTGAGTTGCGTCCCAAGAAACACCATACAGTATGGTGTGGCATACAGGCACTATTGCCTGTGCCAGAGGGAGGGAGAGGCAGTTTTTGGAGGATCACCCCTGGTTCTGCAACCCCAATCCCTTCCCAAGACTGCTCTCATATAATGATTTATTTAATATCAACATTGATCACCACTTACTGATTTTCTCCTTTTTTTATTATTTAAGATGGGAAAATCTTTTCACTGTCCAGCTGTGACCAGCTCACTGAGCCCTCTCTCTCACTCAAATAACCACAGTTATGGAATGAGACACTCTTTTATGTGACAGCGCAATGTAACTGCTACAGGGTGCAAGAGCCCACTCACCTAATTCACCTAAGTGGTAACACAAGATCATCATCATCGTTATTTCTTTTTTTTTTTTTTTTTATTTCTGTGCTTAAGGGCACCGAAACGTAGCTCAGCATTCAGTCTGTTCATGCTGCATGAGTTTAATAAAGCTTTCTGCACCAGAGGCCCACAGTTTTGTGCTGTACCACAACCTCAAATCAGAAAAAAGCAGGGTTTCTAACATTTACTTCGGCTTTTATTTCATTGCAGACAGTATGAAGATTTTGAGATATTTCATCAGTTTTATTGGTCATTTCATCTGTTAATAAACATCCCCCCCCTGCATTTCAGACCTGCAAACACATTCCAAAAACAGTTGGGATGGGGGCAAATTTAGGACTATTAATGAGGTAAAAAAAAGTAAATAGTGATGAGTCTGAGGAGCAACGGTGATCAGTGATCTTCTCCACAAATGTGTGAGAAGATGATTGAAATGATTAAAAACAATGTTCCTTAAAGATAAAATGGAAGGGATTTCCATATTTCTTCCTCTACAGTGCATAATATCATTAAATGATTCAGAATCTGGAGGAATTTTAGTGCATAAGGGTTAAAGCACAAGCCTAAAACTGAAGAGGGGTGATCTCCGCTCCCTCATACGGCACTGCGGTCAAGAACATCATTCATCCATAGCCTGATAGAACCACATGGGCAAGGGATTACTTTATCCAAAACCTTTATCAAGCTCTACAATACAGAGTTACATTCCACAAATACCACTTAAAACGTTACTGTGCTAAAAGAAAGCCTTATGTTATAACCATGTCCAGAAGGGCATCGACTTCTCCGGCTTGGGAGGCATCTGGGATGGACCATCATACAGTGGAAATTGGGATTGTGCTCAGACCCATCAGTATAACAGATCTGTTTTTGAAAAAAATGGATGCTGGGGTGCTCCGGACTGCAAACAAGAAAAGGATACATTCCCATGCTGTTACACACCTTAAGACGTGTTTGCATGAGGAATGGGACAAAATAACACCTGAAACACATTAAACCACTTGGTAATCTTTCTGTAGCAAAAACGTCTTTCGTGTGGTGAGAAGGAATGGAGAATTATGAAGTGGTCAATGCTTTATTGTTCCAGCTTTGTGTCTTTTCTGATTTGGGGTTGTACTTGTGATCCTGTGAAAATGGAGGGTCTATGGAAAAAAAAGCTGCAATTCCTAAAGGGTTAATCATTTTTTGTTATTTATTGTTGTAAATGTGCAAGGTCCAAATACTTATGGGCTTGCCTGTTTTAGTTTCCATGTATTACTGTGATGCTGCGTAGCCTCAGTAACGTTTGCACCTTTAGCACGTTCTTCTCCTCCCTCTGAATTCCCTGTAGTTTTATGATTATACCATAATTACACTTAACAGCTACATTTTCCCGGTGCTATTTATAAATTATCTCCTGATTTGTGTTACTACGTGGAACGTCCCAGTTTTATTTTGTGTCCCGATAGCGCATGCAGCTCGGCGTCTAATTAACTGTCACTCGTACAGGCAGTGAAGACCTGGATCATTCGGAAGGGCTTAATAATCAGAAACGGAGCGTGGTGTGTACTGTACAGTCACTGTCCTGATAAACATGTTGAGTTTTCCTCAGGGACTAATTAACATGGCAGCTTAGTGGATCAGGTAACATTTAATACGAAGCTTATTGAAATTCTACTTAAATAGCACTTTTAATGCTACTCTTGTGCGAAATATGAAAATAAATCTGCCTCCAGTTTGACCTCACAGTGTTTTTTGTATAAGGGTTCAGCTCTGAGACCAGAAGTTTGGTTGATATTAAATCCTCAGGCTCTTAAGTCTCATTTGGAAGTCTCACACTTTTCTGCTTCTGTAATGTAGTTCAGTTCCAGCACAGGACTTTGTGTCATTAGTATTGGGACCGACAGGACGTAGTATTGGGACCCATACCCACGTGGCCAAAAGTATCAGGACACAAGCCCACTTGAGGCCAAAATTATTGGGACACAAACCCACATGTGGCTAAAAGTATCAGGACTCAAACCCACATGTGGCTAAAGGTATTGGGACACAACCCCACATGTGGCTAATATTATTGGGACACCAACCCACTTGATGCCAAAAGTATTGTGACATAAACACACATGTGGTTAAAAGCATTGGGCCATAAACCCACATGTGGCTAAAAGTACTAGGACACAAACTAACGTGGCTAAAGGTATTGGGATACAACCCCACATGTGGCTAATATTATTGGGATACAACCCCACATGTGGCTAATATTATTGGGACACAACCCCACATGTGACCAAAAGTATTGGTACACAAACCCGCTTGAGGCCAAAAATATTTGGGACACAAACCCGCTTGAGGCCAAAAGTATTTGAGACACAAACTCGCTTGAGGCCAAAGGTATTGGGACACAAACTCGCTTGAGGCCAAAGGTATTGGGACATAAACCCACATGTGGCTAAAAGTACTAGGACACAAACTCACGTGGCTAAAAGTATTGGGACACAACCCCACATGTGGCCAAAGGTATTGGGACATAAACCCACATGTGGCCAAAAGTATTGGGACACAAACCCTTTTGAGGCCAAAAGTATTGGGACAGAAACTCGCATGTTCCTAAAAGTATTGAGACACAAACCCATTTGAGGCCAAAAGTATTGGGACTCAACCCCACATGTGGCTAATAGTATTGGGACACGAACCCGCTTGAGGCCAAAAGTATTGGGACACAAACCCGCTTGACGCCAAAAGTACTGGGACATACACCCACATGTGGCCAAAATTATCAGACACAAGCCCACGTCACTAAAATTATCAGGACTCAAACCCACATGTGACTAAAAGTACTGGGACATAAACCCACAGGTGGCTAAAAGTATTGGGACACAAGTCTCAGTACTTTTGCCACAGCCTATATAGTCGGATTTTTAAAGACAGCCTGTTAATACTGTGTAATCATATAGAGGAAGCTACGGGCTGTATTTTGAATTGATTGATTTTAATTTCAGGCTCCCGTTCGGCTCAGCGGCTCTGATTTTGCGCGCCGCTTATGAGCTTGGTGGATTGTTTCATATCCGTGTGATTTATGAGATCAGAGGCCCGGTCATGATGGTTCCAATTAATCTCCAACATCATGTGGAGAATTGGGTCGACCAATGTGGAGCAGAGAGAGAGATGCTCTCCCCACCAGGTATTGCTCACTCAGCAGAATGCATTACATGAAGCACGCTCTGCAGCAGTTCTATCTTGCGCACAATCATTCTTCATTCTTACTGAGCGGACCGCGTGCTCTCTCAGGGCTGAGCGTGGAAAGCCAAAAGTCCTACTTGCAGCCCTCAACTTCAGGTTTAGAAGCTGCAGTGTTCTGACACACTCTGCTGTCAACAAGCTATGCAGTAAAACGTGTAATCTGACCAACAGACTTCTCTCCAGAGGTTTAAGCACTGGCTCAGTTGGTCGAAGCACAACAACAACTTTCAGTGCGTTTGTATGCACATACTATCCCTATCAGATTTCTACAGTTATCCGACTATTCAAGTGCTCTAGAAATCAGATTAGGAACTCAGATAGAGAGCTGCATTTTAGCTCAGTATCACATTTCTCAGCGCAGGTATCCCCTTACTCTGATTCCAGTCGGTTTTCTCAGTCTGCGCATGCGTAGAGCTGGCCAAGAAGCAGCTAGTTGCCAGATCTGTTAATTATAAGCAACTCTGGACATTTCCTATAACCCCAAATCAGAAAAAGTTGCAACAGTAAGGAAAATGAGACTCACTGGAAAGGAAAAAAGACTGGAAGTGATTTACATATTTTTAGTTCCAACTTTTTCCGTTTTGTCTTGTTGATAAATGCATGGACGTCCCTGATAAAGATGTCATCTTGAAGTCAGCTTATGTTGCTCTAAAATCTCAGTGTACTTTTCTGCATTAATGCTCTATCACAGAAGAGGAAATGACCTTTACCCAGGAAATGGTCCATCCCAGATGCCTCCGAGCCCAGAGAAGTCAACACCCCTTCTGGACATGGTTATAACATAAGGCTTCTTTTTTGTACAGTAACGTTTTAAGTGGCATTTGTGAATGTAACTCTGTATTGTAGAGCTCGATAAAGGTTTGATAAAGTAATCCCTTGCCCATGTGGTTCTATCAGCTATTGATGAATGATGTTCTTGATGCAGTGCCGTCTGAGGGATCAGAGATCACCCCTCTTCAGTTTAGACTTGTGCTCTTACCCTTTATGCACTGAAATTCCTCCAGATTACTTGAATCGTTTAATGATATTATGCCCTGTAGAGGGACAAATATGGAAATCCCTTCCAGTCTTTCTTTGAGGAACATTGTTTTTAAATATCTACTTCATTTTCTTATACATTTGTTGATAAACTGGAGAAAGTATTGTTACATGAATCCACATGTGGCCAAAAGTATTGCGACACAAATCCACATGTGGCCAAAAGTATTGCGACACGAACCCACATGTGGCCAAAAGTATTGCGACACGAACCCACATGTAGCCAAAAGCATTGCGACACGAACCCACATGTGGCCAAAAGTATTGTGACACGAACCCACATGTGGCCAAAAGTATTGCGACACGAACCCACATGTGGCCAAAAGTATTGCGACACGAACCCACCATGTTGGCCAAAAGTATTGCGACACGAACCCCACATGTGGCCAAAAGTATTGGTGACACGAACCCACATGTGGCCAAAAAGTATTGCGACACGAACCCACATGTGGCCAAAAGTATTGTGACACGAACCCACATGTGGCCAAAAGTATTGTGACACGAACCTACATGTGTGGCCAAAAGTATTGCGACACGAACCCACATGTGGCCAAAAGTATTGTGACACGAACCCACATGTGGCCAAAAGTATGAAATGCGACACGAAACCCACATGTGGCCAAAAGTATTGCGACACGAACCCACATGTAGCCAAAAGTATTGTGACACGAACCCACATGTGGCCAAAAGTATTGCGACACGAACCCACATGTGGCCAAAAGTATTGCGACACGAACCCACATGTGGCCAAAAGTATTGCGACACGAACCCAACATGTGGCCAAAAGTATTGTGACACGAACCCACATGTGGCCAAAAGTATTGTGACACGAACCCCACATGTGGCCAAAAGTATTGTGACACGAACCTACATGTGGCCAAAAGTATTGCGACACGAACCCACATGTGGCCAAAAGTATTGCGACACGAACCCACATGTGGCCCAAAAGTATTGCGACACGAACCCACATGTGGCCCAAAAGTATTGCGACACGAACCCACATGTGGCCAAAAGTATTGCGACAACCGAACCCACATGTGGCCAAAAGTATTGCGACACGAACCCACATGTGGCCCAAAAGTATTGCGACACGACCCACATGTGGCCAAAAGTATTGCGACACGAACCCACATGTGGCCAAAAGTATTGTGACACGAACCCACATGGTGGCCAAAAGTATTGTGACACGAACCTACATGTGGGCCAAAAGTATTGCGACACGAAACCTACATGTGGCCCAAAAATATTGCGACACGAACCCACATGTGGCCCAAAATATTGCGACACGAACACACATGTGGCCAAAAGTATTGCGACCCACACGAACACACATGTGGCCAAAAGTATTTGCGACACGAACCCACATGTGGCCAAAAGTATTGCGACACGAACCCACATGTGGCCAAAAGTATTGGCTGACACGAACCCACATGTGGCCAAAAGATTGTGACACGAACCCACATGTGGCCAAAAGTATTGCGACACGAACCCACATGTGGCCAAAAGTATTGCGACACGAACCCACATGTGGCCAAAAGTATTGTGACACGAACCCACATGTGGCCCAAAAGTATTGCGACACGAACCCACATGTGGCCAAAAGTATTTTGATACGAACCCACATGTGGTCCGAAAGTATTGCGACACGAACCCACGTGGCCAAAAGTATTGCGACACGAACCCACATGTAGCTCAAAAGTATTTTGACACGAACCCACTTGTGGCCAAAAGTATTTTGACACGAACTCACATGTGACCCAAAAGTATTGCGACACGAACCCACATGTGGCCCAAAAATATTGCGACACGAACTCACATGTGGCCCAAAAGTATTGCGACACGAACCCACATGTGGCCAAAAGTATTGTGACACGAACCCACATGTGGCCAAAAGTATTGCGACACAAACCCATGTGGCCCAAAAGTATTGCGACACGAACCCACGTGTGGCCCAAAAGTATTGCGACACCAACCCACATGTGGAGAAAAGTATTGGGACACAAGCTGGAGATCCTCTGCCCATCATTGCTCCTCAAAGCTTTACGTGTATACTGCTTTTGTACCAAATCATGATTACAATCGCCTGTTTGAAGTCTCATCATTAATTTTTTTCCCCTCATTACTAGACCTAAATTCCCCTGTGCCAACTTTTTTTTGGAATGCTTGCAGGCCTGAAATGCAGGACTGGATTTTTATTAACAAAGGAAATGAAGTCAACCAGTGAAAAAAGACATGAATATCCTCCATATTTCCATATCATCCATACCATCCCAACTTCTTCTGATTTGTGGTTGTAAGATTTTGGTCACCCTCTCCACCCCAGTCATGTTTACATGTGTTACCTCATGTCTTCACACCTGACTTTGACTCCTGTATGTGTTATCATCCCTATTGCTTCCAGTCAATATGAACAGCCTGTACTGAACGCTTGTATTACTGAAGATGATGGAGCCTATTGGAAACACAATTAGACCAAATTGTATTACCTTTCCATAATTGATGAAATCAAAACAGTTTTCTGTAGTGGAGCAGAACTGAGAGATAGCGCTCGAAACAATGAAAACCATAGAACGAGACCCAGAGACAGAGAGAGACAGAGAGCGAGAGCAGTCGTATTGATTACCCCTAATTAGATTCCTATCAAGTCTTGAGGGACGGGCTCATCCCGGCAGCACGTTTTACAGAGAATGAAAAAAAAAAACAACCCCAAAAAAACCGACAGATCTCCTAGCCAAGAAGTATATGAAGCCGGCTAATTCAATTCCACAAGCCCCCAGAACTAGAGCAGATTTGATTATTAAGACGGTTTCTCCTGTCTAATTACAACTACTTTTTTTTAAGTTGTTTAGTTAAGTGAGTTTAGACAACTGCACAAGAGAGGTGCTTCTGATTGGAACGGGATCCGCAGGCCACTGGCTCATCCTTCAGAGCTGAAAGGCGGCAGGAGTCCATATGAAAGTGTGATTAAAACGAAACGTGGCCGTGTCAACTCAGGTTTGCTCTTGTTATACAAAACACACTCTTCAGTTCCATACGAACACAAGCACTGTGGCTTCTGGATCACAGTAATGTACCAGATACATGATGTTTCAGCACTAGCCTAAACTGAAGAGGGGTGATCTCCGCTCCCTCAGACGGCACTGCATCAAGAACATCATTCATCAATAGCTGATAGAACCACATGGACAAGGGATTACTTTATCAAACATTTATCAAGCTCTACAATACAGAGTTACATTCACAAATGCCACTTAAAACGTTACTGTATAAAAAAGAAGCCTTATGGTAACCATGTCTAGAAGATGCGTCGATTTCTCTGGGCTTGGAGGCATCTGGGATGGGATTTCCATCACACAGTGGAAATGGGGATTGTCCTCAGACCAATCGATAGAGCAGATCTTTTTTGGACCAAAGATGAAAAAAGGAGCATCCAGACTGTTATGAGGAACAAGTCCAAAAGATGCGCTCTGTCATGGTATGGGGTCGGGTCAGGGCCCTTGGTAAAAGTCATTTCCCCTTCTGTGCTGCAGCATTAATGCAGAAAAGTACTGAGATTTTAGAACAACATAAGCTGCTTCAAGATGACATCTTTATCAGGGACGTCCATGCATTTATCAGAAAGCCAAATCAAAAAAGAGTTAGAACTAAAATATGTAAATTCCTTCTGCTCTTCCTTTGAGGCATGTTGTTTTTAATAATTTTGATAATTTCATGGTTTGCGGTTTGATTTGATGTGAGACTTTTAAAAACGTATGTGGCCATGGTTAGTGAGAGATGCAGTCCAAAGTTTTGGTACCCCTTTGGACATCGATTTATTTTTTTCTGAATGAAATCCAATCCAGAGAAACCCCTCTCGCTCTAATCCAGGCATGAGGTGTGGGTCATCCATAAGCCCCCGTGCTCTGACTCTCACCTCATGCTTCTTTGCCCTTGTCTGCCCTCACTTCGCATTTCTCAGGGGATCTTTTATTTTTCTGTCATGTCAGAGCAGACTGCCATATTGCCTTCATCATACACGATTCCCCCGAGGCTCTGGCAGATGGCCGGATGTAATCACAGCTCACATGACCCGTGAGTCTCCAGAGACGTTTGAATGAATAAAACACTCGTACAGGTGCTACAGACAAAACCCCACTGAGTGTGGATCACAAAGGGCAAAAAGAGTAAGACAAGACGCCATATTTAACCTGCTTTTTTCAGCTAAGCTACTATTTTTGT
This sequence comes from Ancistrus triradiatus, assembly GCA_025084515.1. Lineage (NCBI taxonomy): Eukaryota > Metazoa > Chordata > Actinopteri > Siluriformes > Loricariidae > Ancistrus > Ancistrus triradiatus. Next base: position 55,238 of record JAJAGP010001778.1, on the reverse strand, counting down.
TTTGTTTTTTCATTTGGGAAATCCACTGAGAACACAAGGCACGGGATTTAAATGTGCCTTAATGTCTTTTCGAGGCTTGGTCCTCCCAAGGTTTCCCTATAATGTTTAGGAAGTGTTTCCTTGCTACTGGCGCCTTACGCTTGCTCAGTTTGGAATTGGGCTTAGATATTAGAAGATAATCTAAAATTCTGAAGCTGCTTTGAGACAATACTCTGTTGTAAAAAGCGCTATAGAAATAAATCTGACTTGACTTACTGGCCACGATATGTTGTGTGAAGCTGCACGTTATGCAATCTGGACAAACAGCATAGTGCATATTGTACTCATAAATGCTATATGTGATACTGTAGTGTACACTAATTTATTTAATATCAACATTGATCACCACATTGGTTTTCTTTTTTTTGGTTTTCTGTTTAAGATGGTAAAATCGTATCTCACTGTAGTTCTCTAAACCGTGAGATTTAAGGTAGTAATCGGAATTCTACTTTGCAACCAGCCAATAATCTCGCAGGAGGATGCAATGTAAACTTCAAACTTTATTAATTAAATTCTGAAGAGTAGATAATCCTAGAGTAAATACTGTGTTTCAGGGTCTCCACAAAAATGTCGGTAGCATTTTCGCTGGGTTTAATTCCTTCCAAGCTGAGCTGAATTCTGGGGTTGCCAGATCCCACAAGAAAATACGCCACCACATCAAAAGTCTCTTGGAATGAGTGGACCTGGCAACCGTGTCAGGTTACACTTGAGAACCAATTGAAATCCAACTAAAGGGATACCAGCGCTGAGAAAATCTGATAACTCAGCTAGTATCGGATTTCATTCTCTAATTTCCAGACTTTAATCCAATCTGGGAAATGTTTGGATTGTGAAGTGCATGTAAACATACAACATGTGTTTGGGTTAATTATCCTGCTGCAGCATAAATCCTTCTCCACAAAGACCCAAACACGAATCTGTCATCTATGATGGTCTGACAGCCTTGTAGGTGAACGTACACATTAGCCTGGCATTTACTGTTTCTCGATAGGTGTTATGCTAAGTTAGGGTTGGCTTCTGATATTCAAATTAGTAGCAAATTCTGGCTCAGGGCCATATTCGTGAAGATTCCAATGTGTTTACAATGCTGATAATCTACTGGATATCATATGAACTGGAGAAAGTGTGTCTCCACTCTTTTCAGGTGTGTTTAGTTGGTGGAGTTGGTTCATATTTAACGTTCATTTCGGATGTTACTGCGTTGTTGCACTGGATAGATGTGTGCAAACCTCTAATAAGATCAACCACAAACCACTGTTCTTCAGTGTTTGGAGAAGGTTTCTTCTGCCTCATTGTGTTTTCTGCTTAAGAGATTTCCTAAACCTACTACAAGTCCTCCTCCCTGCTCCTAACAGTCAAGTCAAGTCAAGTCAGATTTATTTATATAGTGCTTGTTACAATGGAGCATTGTCTCAAAGCAACTTTACAATTTTAGATTATCTATTAATATCTACGTTCAATCCCTAGTAGTCTGATACACAGAGCAGGAAAGTCGTTGGTGGCACTTCGTCCCCAGATAACCGGAGGAGGGTGAGAGTTACTGCCCTCTGGTGGCCCGGGTATGGTAGGGCTGGAGCTGATGATGGAAGCAGCTTGAGTGAAGCTGAAGCGGATGAACATCATGTGTGGGGCAGGAACTGGTACCGGAACACAGCATTAACTATAACAGCTTTTCACATTAGGAGCTCTTTTAGGGGTTAAGATGCTTTATGGATAACATTTATCTTTATTAGGGTCTACTCTTAAAATTAATAGGGAAACACCCACAATTCTAAGGTTTTCCTAGAATTTTGTCACTAGGAGCTACACTTTGCACTAAGAATCTTTATGAATATGACTCCTGGTCTTTAGTTAGAACTTAAGATTTTTGCTAAAGTAGACATAAAGCCCTGTGTTACCATGTATGCGCTTGGAGCTGTGAAACCACGTCGATCGTCCCAAGCAGTAATTCAGTCACGGATACGGAACGACTTTTTGAAAGCGCCAGAATTGATGGAGAACATGTCAGCTTCAGTGAGAGAGAGAGAGAGAGAGAGAGAGAGAGATGAAATGAGAGAAAGATCCATACTCCACATCCAGAATTTATCTGTTTTCTTTCCTAAAGATGACCAATCAATGAATCCCATGCATAATTCAGCGCGCCGTCGGAGGAAAGCGTAACTGTCATAAATTATTTTTCCCCCCTCTGATCGTTAGGGCTCGATCTATTAGAATTAGCTGACAACGTTATTCATCAGCGCCTGTATAAATATGCATGGCCTTCTATTTACAGACCTCTAAATAAGTCGCTGCCTTCACTGCAAATGAATTTGGGTGTGAAATATGAATTTTTTTTTGTCTGAAATAATTCAGCGCCATGACTAGGATGAAGGCTAGCGCTTCGGCGGCTGCTCACGTGCAACCTTGTCAGTTGCAATAATTTTATTTATTTATTTTTTAAACATCCTTACTAATTCAGTGTTTGGATGATGTTTGTGGAAACGGCATGACAAATTTAATAAATCAGCAATGAAAACTTTCACTGAGAGAACAAGCATCAGTAGCTGATTGTCGTCTGCCTTTTTTTTAACGACTGCAGGTTTGAACCTGAAGGGTTTCGCAATTCATTTACCAAAACGAATAACTATATATCCCAGACCTTGGCATGCACAGTCGCATAATCAATGTGATTTGATCTGTGCCTGGTCATAATGTTTCGGTTTATCTGTGCATGTATCAGAACAGTCTAAGATGTAACGACTGGCTAAACATCACAGCAGTTCTGGATTAGCAGTTAAGGTTAAGGTACTAACTGGGGACCTGAAGGTTTAGGGTTCAAATCCCACCTCTGCCAAGCTGCCACTACAGCCTGTTGGGTTCCTGAGCAAGGCCCTTAACCAGCAGTCGCTTGGACTGTAAAACTGTATCAGTTGTGAGTCACTGTGTCAAAATAACTACATGTAAGTGTGTACATAGGGTAATAAAGAGTTTAAGTTTTATATTCCTAGTCTGCATTAACCAAGTATACACTTGCTTAGTGTGGGAAATTGCACGCTATGAAATCTGGCCACAGATATATTATACGCCGTACTTAGCAATGCTATATGGGATACTGTAGTGTACTGCTATTTAATAAATAGCCAAGAAACTGCAGTGTTTCCAGTACATTTATTACACTCATCGACCAAAAAAACAATAACACACCCAGGTAGAAATATCGGATTGCTGCCTTTGTTTGCAGTGGAGTCACGAACGAGAAACCAACACATACGACATTCTGTCACACCTAGTAGTGATATGAGGGACACTAACAACTCAGTGACATGTGCAGGACATCCTGCAACCACATGTGTTGCCTCTCAGTTTTCAGCATGATAATGCTCAAACACGCAGCAAGGGTTTCCTAGGAATGTCTGCCAGATTGGAACACTTCCTTGGAGCTCTGTCTGGTTGCCAGATTTATCGCCAATTGGACCAGCTGAGATGCTGGCCTCGACAACCTACCAGCTGCAGCATCTGTGGGCTAATGTGCCACAGGATACCATACTGAACCTGTATGCCTCCATGCCCAACCGCATCTCATCTTGTATCCAGGTTAGAGGCAGCCTAACAGGGTAACTAGAGCCAAATTTCAGTTGTACAGTTTCCCCCAGTAAACTTACCATTTCACTCTATTGGTATCACTTACATATATCATCATTACATTCACACATAGAAAGTCAACGACTGTATCTGGGTGTGTGTTTTATTCATTTATTTTGTTTGTCAATGAGTATATTTAATTTCAACATTTATCACCACTTAGGTTTACAGGTTTAAAACCACACAAAACACAAGGACATACCTGTTGTATGACCAGTCGTTAAATAGTTACCTGATATTTTCTGTTGTTCTGTGAACCAGAAGGTCCAGAGTTCAAATCCCACAGTTGCTTGGACTGTATCAGTCATCAGTCGCTCTGGATAAGGGCATCTGGTAAGCAACCTAAATGTAACTTAGGAGATAAATTTAATTGTGTGGTACATTGGTTGGTGGCACACAGCTCCAGAGTCAGGTTCAGTCTTGGATTCTAAGGACTGTGAGATGTGATATGTTCTCTTGTTGTCCATGGGTTTTGTCCTGGCTACCAAATAAATTACCCCTAGTAAGTGTGTGATGCCCTGCTATATAAACCTGATTAAGATCATGTTTCAGATCATGTAGCTGAAACCAAAATCTAATCTTGAACCAATGGTAATTATTGAATAAATTCTCTTTCAGTTGGTTGAGCCACTGTTCTGACCACCATTGTGGGGTGTGGTGAAGGCTTCCGCTGTGTGTGTGTGTGTGTGTGTGTGTGTGTGTGTGTGTGTGTGTGTGTGTGTGTGTGTGTGTGTGTGTGGTGCTGTCAGAGCTTAAGTGATGATTAAGGGATCATGGCCCTTAAATAGACAGGCTTGTTTACCCACTCCAATACCCGATCAATCCTTCACTCGCCAGATTAATTGAAACTCTTCCGATTGATTACTTCCTTCTTCTGGTCTTGAGTCTTGTCCTCACATTTGTTTCGTTCTCTCTGGTGGCTGAAGTTCAAGAACTTGATGGTCCAGTGCTGGATGGGATTGAGCCGGTAAGTCTTCAAGCATAAGGAGTACATACTATACTCCACAGAGATGGTTGTGCTATGTTTCTGTATCTGGGACAGTATGGGAAATGCAAAAAAAAAAATGCAGTGTTCCTTACATTTCCTTTGACTTTTATTTCATTGCAAACAGTATGAACCTGAGAAATTTCCTTTTTAATTTCATGTGTAATAAACATTCATTCCTGCATTTCAGGCCTGCAGCACATTCCAAAAAAGTTGGGGGCAATTTAGAGCTAGTAATGAATTTTTAAAAAAATTACATAATGATGTGATTTTCGTACAAAAGCAGTATCCACGAAAAGCTGAGTTGTTGAGCATGTGTGAGAAAATGATTGAATTTTTTAAAAACAAAGACTGGAAGGGATTTCCATATTTCTCCCTCTACAGTGAATAATATCATTAAACAATTCAAGGAATCTGGAGGAATTTCAGAGCATAAAGGGTAAAAGCACAAGCATAAACTGAAGAGGGGTGATCTCTGATCCCTCAGACGGCACTGCATCAAGAACATCATTCATCAATAGCTGATAGAACCAGATGGACAAGGGATTACTTTATCAAACCTTTATCAAGCTCTACAATACAGAGTTACATTCATAAATGCCACTTAAAACGTTACTGTGCTAAAAAGAAGCCTTATGTTATAACCAAGTCCAGAATCGGCATCGACTTCTCTGGGCTCGAAGGCATCTGGGATGGACCATCACACAGCGAGAACGGGGGTGTGCTCAGACCCATCAGTATAACAGATCTTTTTTTGGAAAAAATGGACACCATGTGCTCCGAATAAAAGACGGAAAAAGGATCATCCAGACTGTTATGAGGAACAAATCCAAAAGCCAGGCTCTGTCATGGTATGGGGTCTGGTCAGGGCCCTTGGTAAAGATCATTTACACTTCTGTGATGCAGCATTAATGCAGAAAAGTACACTGAGATTTTAGAGCAAGAAAAAGAAGTGAGCTTTTCAGCATATTTGACGCGAGCCTGCAGTCTGAGCCTCCAGAGCTGCTTGTACTTACACAAGAGTCAGCTAGTTATCAGTCTCGTACCATGGTGTGAAACTGTCTGCGCTGTACGTTCTCATTCCCGCTATACATTCACATGTGGGACTCTTGTTATTTTATTCCTCCCTCCTTCTTCCTCACGTCTTAATTAGATTAGTCACTGATTAAGCCGCGGCTAATGCAGTCGGAATAAATCACTTGCGGCAAAAACTAGTTAGTGTAATTGGCAGGAGGAGCGAACGCCGGGAGATTTCTTCTTTATTTAACTTCTTTATTTACGTCATCGTAGCAGGCCAAGGCTGGCAACTTCATGTCTCGCAACAGCTGCTTTCTCTAGTGATTTACATCCAGGAAAGTGTTGCGGAATGACAGCATGCCTGGCAAGATAACATCGAAACTTTGTAGCTCCAGAGATTGTTACTGTAATAGAAAGGAAGCAGGGTTTGCCTTTAAATCACAGCTGGAACACATGGTTTGCACTGTAGCCTCACAGCTCTCACAGCTCCAGTAAAGCGTTGACCACTTCGTGTTGCCATTTTTTCTCTTAACACTTAAAAGACATTTTGCTACAGACGAGACCAAGTGATTTGGTGTTTCAGGTGTTATTTTGTTCTGTTCTTTTTGCAAACACGTCTTAAGATGTGTAACAGTACGGGCTCGTCCAATTTTTCGTTTCAAAATTCTCCATACATTCTCTATTGGGGACAGGTCAGGACTGCAGGGAAGCCAGTCCAGTATCCTCTTCTTCCACAGCCATACCTTTGTAATGTGTGCAGCATGTGGTTTTGCATTGTCTTGTTGATAAATGCATGGACGTCCCTGATAAAGATGTCGTCTTGAAGGCAACTTATGTTGCTCTAAAATCTCACTGTACTTTTCTGCATTAATGCTGCATCACAGAAGTGTAAATGACTTTTACCAAGGGCCCTGACCCGACCCCATACCATGACAGAGCCTGGCTTTTGGATTTGTTCCTCATAACAGTCTGGATGGTTCTTTTTTTTTGTTTTTGGTCCGGAGCACAGGGCGTCCATTTCTTCCCAAAAAGATCTGTTATACTGATGGGTCTGAGCACAATCCCCGTTCTCCACTGTGTGATGGTCCATCCCAGATGGTTATAACATAAGGCTTCTTTTTAGCACAGTAACATTTTAAGTGGTATTTGTGAATGTAACTCTGTATTGTAGAGCTTGATAAAGGTTTGATGAATTAATCCTTTGTCCACGTGGTTCTATCAGCTATTGATGAATGACGGTTCTTGATGCAGTGCCGTCTGAGGGATCAGAGATCACCCCTCTTCAGTTTAGGCTTGTGCTCTTACGATTTATGCTCTGAAATTCCTCCATATTCCTTGAATCGTTTAATGATATGATGCACTGTAGAGGGAGAAATATGGAAATCCTTTCCAGTCTTTCTTTGAGGAACATTTTCTTACACATTTGTTGATAAACTGGAGATCCTCTGCCCATCTTTGCTCAAAGACTCAGCCTTTCCTGGACACTGCTTTTGAACCAAATCTTTTTTCCAACTTTTTGTTGGAATGTGTTGCAGGCCTGAAATGCAGGAATGGGATGCTTATTAACAAATGAAATACATAAAATATCTCTGGTTCATACTGTCTGCAATGAACCCTACTGCTTGTACAACCTTGATGTACTGGTCATAAAATGTTGTACAAACGTCATATGTAAACAACCTGAAGCTGCCAGAGTTTCACTAAACTCAGCCGTTTTGCGAGTGGACGAGAGTGACGTAGCCTTTACCAAATGGCATTTTCCGACAGCACTTAGCATGCAGAGCTAATGTCTTTTTACATTATCTCTTGCCGCTTGTCCTGAACGTAGACTGAAAGTCAACTGTAATCGCATCGCTGCATTAGCAAACAACTCAAGCAGATGGTGCCTAATTTAACACACACACGCTCATGTGCCTGTTTGTATTGTCACGAGCAAATGGAGTTTTTTTTCTCTAGCTAATGTAAGGAAAAGTGATCAGTAACAACCTGGCTAATCTGGGCTAATCCGTAAGCTCAGGCATCCAACATGATCTCTGGTATCACATTCCGCTAATGTGCTTACGGCCTGTAAAGCTTTTAAACCCTGGAAATAAAAAGGCAAAGAAAAACGTTTTTCTTAATCCCTCAATAAGGATACAGGTCAGAAAATACCTTTCATCCTTTAACTTCGCCTTTAGTGTGCCCTTAACCTCACTGCGGGCACGGACGGGGGTACAGTATAGGGATTTTAGAACGAGTAAGAGAACAAGTGCTTTGTTACTGTACTACTGTATTTTTCTTGACTATTTCTGTAGCTTAATACGTTTTACTTAGTACATTAAAAAAAATCTCTACTTTGTACTCACTACATTTTCAAAACAGGCTTGTTTAGCTTTTTTATCTATGTATTTACCTATCTATCTTATTTTCTTTTTGTATTCAGGCAATTCTATTCAGATCACAACATTTTGGAGAATAGGCCTACTGCAGTGTTTCTAACACTTTTTAATGTTCAGCATATTGCATTCTACTCCCAAAAATAACTGTATACACTTCACGCTGTTTTTATTAATTACACACAAGAAGTTTATCCATGTCCCTCAGATGGTGAATTCTATTCTTGTCATTAATTGAAAATGATACAGTGGGGTAAAAAAGTATTTAGTCAGACACTGATTGTGCAAGTTCTCCTACTTAGAAAGATGAGAGAGGTCTGTAATTTTCATCATAGCTACACTTCAACTATGAGAGACAAAATGAGAAAAAAAATCCAGGAAATCACATTGTAGGATTTTTAAAGAATTTAATTGCAAATCATGGTGGAAAATAAGTATTTGGTCACTAAATTTGGTTCAACTCAGTACTTTGTAACATAAACTTTGTTTACAATGACAGAGGTCAAACGTTTCCTGTAAGTCTTCACCAGGTTTGGCACACACTGTAGCTGGTATTTTGGGCCCCATTGCTACATGCACAGATCTCCTCTAGAGCAGTGATGTTTGGGTGACGGCAACACGACTTTCAATTCATTCACCAATTTTCTATGGGATTGAGTTGGAGGACTGGTAGGCCACTCAAGACTTTAAATGATTTGTATGGACCACTCCTTGTTGCCGAAGCAGTGTGTTGGGATCATTGTCATGCTGGAAGGACCAGTCACGTTCCATCCTTCAAGTGCTCTCATGATGGCATGGCACTGCTGCTAAGCCTTGTTGTACACTGCAGACCGATACAGGGCCCCGTTCATTTATATTAACATGGATCAGTCGTCCTGTCCCTCTGCAGAAAAAACAGCCCCAAAGCATGATGTTTCCACCTCCATGCTTCACAGTACCGCGGATGGTGTTCCTTGGGATGCACTTCAGATTCTTCTTTTTCCAAAATGTGACCGAGTTGACGTTTTTACAAAAGTTCTATTTTGGCTTCATCTGACCAACATGATATTTTCTCCCAATTCTCTTCTGGATCATCCATATGCTCTCTGGCAAACTTCAGATGGGCCTGGACATGTACTGGCTTAAGCAGGGGGGCATGCCTGGCACTGCAGGATCTGAGTCCCTGTCGGCGTAGTGTGTTACTGATGGTAGCTTTGTTACTTTGGTCACAGCTCTCTGCAGGTCATTCATCAGGTCCCTCCGTGTAGTTCTGGGATTTTTGCTCACCGTTCTCATGGTCATTTTGACCCACGGGATGAGATTTATCATGGTCTTGTATGTCTGAACATGGACCACCTCTGCCAAACTGACACTGTTGGGTCCTTGAGCAAGGTCCTTAACCCACAATTGCTTGGATTGTAAGATTGTGTCAGTCAAGTCGCTCTGGATAAGGGCATCTGCTAAATGCTGTAAATGTAAATGATTTACTGCATTACTGAAAATTACCATGTCTAGTTATGAGAGATTTAACAGTAATTATTAAAATTTAAAAAGTGACAACATTTTCAGATGTGAGAAGACAAATGCTTTGTTTTTTTTTATATAAATGCTCATAAGTAGACATGATAACATTCAGTAATGCAGCAAATCCTGATATGTAACCCAAACTCTAGCTATCATCGACTCTCTGAAAACGCGTCACTGCATTTTAGTCCAACAACCTGATGCTTCAACAATTTAGTTCTTCTTTTAAACTCCACTTCACTACTTAATTAAAGAAATACTTATGGAAAACTTTTAGAAATATTATATATATTTTAGAATAACCCTCTATGTGGGATCCATCATAACAAACAGTTTAAAGTGGGTATAATACGTATTGGCCGTAGGTCAGAATGAATTATGCGGCCATTCAGAAGTGTTTTAGAAAGAGTTTATAGTTATAATTTCAGTGCTTCATGCATGACTCCGCAGACAGTGCACAAACATCTTATGAGCATCTCTATAATCAATAATACATATCCTGTAGAGCCGTACATTCTCTACATGCAATGTGGCATCTGCAGTGAGCGCCAAGTTACAAAAAAGAGGTGCATGATTCTGCCCCGTGACAGGTATAAACCTAAGATTATGAAGTTATTAGATGCCCGCCTAGAATTGCCTAAATAAAAAATAATAATAAATAGATTTATAACAGCTAAAGCACCGTCTGTTTTGAAAATGTAGTGAGTAAAACGTACAGATTTTTCTTTTGACATATAGTAGGTAAACGTATTAAGAAACCTTACGTACAGTAACAAAGTAGAGCGGAACTTCCAACTGACCCCCAAATGATCGGGTTTTGCACCTATATTCAAATGTAATTAATGATTAAAAGCAGGAATAAAGCAATACAATAATAATAATAATAATCAATAAATGCATGGAATCATTTAAAGACATGAAATAACTACAAATAAAGTGAAACTTTTATACACTGCAAAAATCTTTGTTCTCTGATAAGAATTTTTCTTACAAGCCTCTGAAAGTGTAAAATTATTTTTCTTATTTCTAGAACGATTACGCTTTTTCGTCTGTCTTAATGCAAGATATAAAATCGGGCCTTTTCACTTGATTTAAGAATCAGTATTAGTATTATTCTTCACTTATTTTAAGAAATCAAGAAATAATCTTGAAATATTTTTTTCTAGTTTTTGTAAACTGATTCTTTTGCAGTATAACCACTGAGGCAAAATCCAGTCATATCACTGATACAGTGGCACCAAGACTGAGGGAGTGTCTAAAATCACACCCTTAGACTGATGTAATATACATAATATAATACTCATAAAATAATAGCATATATATATAAAATAATAACATATTATACATAATGTCCCTATGATTGCACTTGAATTCCTTCTTTGGGTTTCATGGTGATTGGTATACCATATCTCCACCAACTGGGCTGGATTATGTGCATCGCCTTTGTAAGATGGCACCACTGAGTGTTTTATTTAGCATGCCCATGTTTTAATTTGGAGCAAAACAATGTCCGAATTGCTCGAGTGAAGAGGCATTTCAATTCCGAGCTTCCACTGTACTTGTTCTGCTCATAGTGAACCAAACCAGTCTTAACTACCATCGTACCATAAAACCACCATAAAATTGAGGTTCTGACAGGGATTTCTGGCTGTAGGTCACTTTCAAACCTGAATGTGTGATTTAAGGGGGTGATTCCTTTTGGTAGTTGCCTCTTAAGAGCTTTCCATTTGGTTTATTACACGTAGCACTTCCGAGCTCTCGCCGATTCCATCCTCTTATTGATTCGTTTTTGCCATGCTTTTATGGTCTTCCTTCGCTCTTTTAGTAGTCGGGCACAAAGAACAATGGTCATGATCAATAATGGAGGGGCAGCTATAATCATGAATGGAGAACGTCCATATAAATCAGATATAAAATTATATGTATAAAAGTAGTATGTAGTATGCCACCAAAATGAAAATCCGTAGTGCCCTAATAGTACCCAGATTTTCCAGTATGTAGGGGGAGCTGTCTTCATGGTGTACTGCATCCCATCATGCACCGTGGCCTCGCTCAGCTCAGCGGATAACATGCTCTGAGTTTTAGCATTATTTTCTGTACTGAGTATAGTGGTCGTATTGGGGTTATGTTCTCATCAGAATGAGGCTAATACAGTTAGAATAAAAAGATGAGATTGAGGTAAAATGGCGGTAAATAATACAGTACCTAATACTACATACAGGGGGCAGTATGCAGTACATACTAATGCAGTGTTCAGTGTAGGAGTGTGCCATTTTGAACACAGCCCATGTGAATGAGACGGAACTGTTTGCTTGAGCACCCCTAAAAAGGGGATAGACACGTCTATGACTGGCACTATGTCCAGGGTTTGTTCCCACCTTGGGATCTGTGCTGCCTGTTATGCCATGGCTGGCCCCCTACAACCCTAAATGAGTGAATCAACGGACGAATAAATGACTCTCTCTGATTCGGATTCTCTGATTCTAATTCTTTGACTCAGATTCCGAATATTTGATTCTCTCTGTTTTTCTGAATTTGATTCTTTGATTCAGATTCAGATACTTTGACTCTCTGATACTTTGATTCTACATCTTTGGATTCTCTGTTTCTCTGAGTTTGATTATTTGACTCACTTTGATTCTGCATCTGTGACTCTCTGCTTCTATGATTCAGATTCTTTGACTCGTATTGATTCTGCGTCTGACTCTCTCTGCTGTTCTGCGTTTGATTTACATTTACAGAATTTAGCAGACGCCCTTATCCAGAGCGACTTACAATTGGTACAGTCTTACAATCCAAGCAATTGTGGGTTAAGGGTCTTGCTCAAGGACCCAACAGTGGCAGCTTGGCAGAGGTGGGATTTGAACCCTGGATCTTCTGGTTCAGAGTCCAGTACCTTACCCATCATGCACTACCACTAGGCTAGGCTACCACAGTCCATTGATGATTTTGATGATTTGATGGTTTGATTCTGCATCTTTCACACTATTTCTCTGATTTTGATTCTTTGATTCAGATTCTTTGACTCTCTGATATTTTCATTCTGCATCTTTGACTCTCTTTTACTCTGATTTTGGTTCAGATTCTTTGACTCTCTGATACTTTGATTCTGAATGTTTTGACTCTGTTAATTGCATTTTGATTCTTTGACTCTCGTACTTTGATTCTGAATCTTTGACTCTCTCTGATACTGGTTCTCTCATTCTGATCCATTGACTCAGATTCAGGTTCTTTGACGTTCCGAAGCTTTGATTCTGAATTCTGGACTCTGTTTCTTTGATTTTGAATCTTTGATTCTGATTCTTCAGCTTTGCACTTTGATATTTGTGACTTGTTTCTGTGATGGAGAAAAAAAATTACAAAATATTTTTTTGTTTAAATTAAATCTGCATTTTATTCAGAATTGAAGTTATTCCCCTTAGCTTGGCACTTGATATTTTTAAGGTTAATTTAGCTGTAAAAAAAAAAAAAAAAAAAAAAATTGCAAGAAGAATTGTTTTGTCTTTTCTCCTACAGAGAATTGAAGGATTAAAACCTTAGGATTTTTTTAAATGAGAAAAAAAATCACATTAAATTATATTGTGTCTTGTTTTTTATAGTTATACGAGAATTGATTAGGGGTTGAACTGATTTTCTGACAGATGTGCTATGTGGAGCTGCAGGCTAATTGGGTCAGGGTGCTGGACTATTGACCAAAAGGCTGAGGGTTCAAGTTCCCGGCGCTACCACTGCTGAGCTTTTCTTGGTTCAAAAAAGTGTATGTTTCTCTAGATGTGTGTGTAAATGCTGTGACCATAAACAGACAGCCTTCAGGTCAGAAGCAGCCGTCCCTCAAACTCTCGACCGGAATTTAGTTCAGGATTAGTTGAAACCTAATTGAATCTTGTTCCGACTCTTGCGCTTGGAGAAATATTTTGCTCATTTTGTTTGGGAATCGATTGTTTTATGGCTCCACTGTTTCATTTGTGAAGGCTAATTTGCAGGATAAAGAGCTTAGCCGCCGGCCCCGGGGCCTCTTTTAAGTGGACAGATCTCCAAACCGCGCCGGCTGTTTACCAAATTACCGCGTCGCCAGTTCCTCTGCACACCACATGTTTGCGTGGTTGTTGTTGTTGTTTCTTTTGCGCCGCGCTCAGCCGTAGCAGCGGTATTGTTTTCATTAAGGAGCTGGCCGGGTAAATGGAGCTGTTTTCAATTAGTTTTCAAAGTGCTTATCCCATTAAAGATAATGACTTATTGATTTAACGACACTGGTACTTCTGGTGCGAGGCGCATTGCTATCATGACTTTACACTCCACCTCCCGCCCCCTCCCTGCACTGGCTTTTCTCCTCCACATGGACCCACACACACATTACATTTTTCTACTGCTTTGGGTATATTGAGAGAGTCCTCACTCAGGGGCTTAACTGGCAGCACAGATGGCAAGGCAGGAACCAACACCGGACAGGGTGTCCGTCCACCCGCACTGAGACTCTTTAGGGATTCCAGTTGATGTAATGATCAATCATGATGAATAACTAAGAGCAATGTGTGCTGTGTGTTAAGACGGTTGAATAAATAAGCGCAGTGTGTCTTTAAATGTCTGAATATCTATGAGTGTGTGTCGGGACAGAGCGGGTGATTTCTCTGTGGTGTTCCGGGGTCTGGCTCGGTGCCACGATGCCAGCAGGGAGGAGGGAAACATGGTAGGAGGGAAAACCCTGATCTCATTGACGATGCTCTTTTTGCATCCCATTACTGCAGTACAGATGGTACTGTCTCTGTGTCTCTGTCTCATGTCTTCTGTTCATTCCATCTCTTCTACTAAACATTCCCCAAGCACCATCCACCCCACCCGACACACACACACACACACACACACACACACACACGCGCACACGCACATGCACATAACTACATCCCTTAAAAGCAACTTATCAGGTAGATCTTACTAGGTTTTGTTTGGTTACTTTCTTCTTTATTTTCTTGGGATTTGGTTAGTTGTTTGTTTGTTTTTTTGGTTGGTTGTGTTCTTTTTGTTGCTGTTTTTGCTTGGTTGTTTTTTTTTTTGTTGTTGGTTTGGTTTTAGTTTATTTGTTGTTTTTTGGTTGGTTTTGTTTTAATTCGTTTATTTCGTTGGTTGATTTGGGGTTTTAGTTTATTGTTTGGTTGGTTCATTGGTTGCTTGATTTGATTGTAGTTGGTTGGTTGTGCTGTTTTTGCTTATTTGGTTTTGTTTTAGTTTGTTACTTTTTGGGTTGGCTGGTTGAGCTCTTTTTAGTTCATTAGTGGTGTTTTTGGCTCGTTTGGTGATTAATTTATTTGACTGTAGCTGGTTGGTTGTGCTGTTTTTGCTTGATTGGTTTAGTTTTAGTTTTTTGTTTTGGTTAGTTGTTTTTCTTTGTAGTTGGTTGGTTGTGCTGTTTTGCTTTGTTGTTTTTTTATGATTGATTGGTAGCTTTGTTTTTTGTTGGCTTTGGTTAGTTTGTTGATTTGTTTATAGTTGATTGTGCCATTTTTACTTGGTTGGTTATTTTGATTGGTTGGTCGTTTTAGTTAATATTGCTTTGGTTAGTTGATTGTTTTTTATTATTTATTTACTTATTTGGTTGGTTGTTTTTGCTTAGTTCCTTGGTTGATTTGTTTGTAGTTGGTTGGTTGTACAGTTTTTGTATGGTTGGTTTTGTTTTACTTTATTTTGGTTGGTGGCTTGGTTGACTTTGTTTTTAGTTTGGTTGTTTTTTGTTTATTTACATTTACATTTACAGCATTTAGCAAACGCCCTTATCCAGAGCGACTTACAACTGATACAGGCTTACAATCCAAGCAGTTGTGGGTTAAGGGCCTTGCTCAAGGACCCAACAGTGGCAGCTTGGCAGATTTGAACCCTGGACCTTCTGGTCCATAGTCCAGTACCTTACCCGCTAGGCTACCACAGTCCCATGTTTATTCTTATTGTTGGGTTTTGTTTATTTTTTGGTTGGATTGTTGATTGGTTGTAGCTGGTTGGTTGTGCTGTTTTTTTTACTTTAGTTTGTTATTTTGGTTGGTTTGGCTATTTGTTTGTTGCTTGTGCTGTTTTGCTTGGTTGTATTTTTATGATTGTTGGGTAGCTTCTTTGATGGTTGGTTGTGTTTTTAGTTCATTTGTGGTGTTTTTGTTTAGTTTGTTAATTTTGTTGATTTGATTGTAGCTTGTTGATTGTGCTGTTTTTGCTTGGTTGGTTTGATTTTGTTGGTTTTGTTTTAGTTGTAGTTTTGATTGGTGGCTTGGTTGATTTTATGCTAGGTTGGTTGTTTTTTTGTTTATTCTGTTTGTTTGGTTTTGTTTTTATTTTTATTTTTTGGTTGGATTGTTGATTGGTTGTAGCTGGTTGGTTGTGCTGTTTTTGCTTGGTTGGTTATGTTGATTTTGTTGGTTTTGTTTTAGTTTTTTTTGTTTTGGTTGGTTGCTTGGTTGCTTGGTTGTGCTGTTTTTCTTGGCTGGTTTTGTTTTAGTTTGTTTTATTTTGGTTGGTTGATTTGTTGGTCTTTTATTTTGGTTGTTGACCTTTTAGTTCTTTTCTGTGGTTGGTTGTTGTTCTTTTTGAAAGTTTGTTGATTGGTTAATTTGTTTGTAGTTGGTTGGTTGTGCTGTTTTTGGCATGGTTGGTTATTTTGGTTGGTTGATTTTGTCTTAGTATAAGAAGAACATGAACTGAAACCATAAAATGCCTAATACTATGTTGTTTATATATATACAAATATACTATATATATATATATATATATATATATATATATATATATATATATAGACAGAGAGAGAGAGAGAGAGAGAGAGAGAGACAGATGGATAGATAGATAGATATAGATAGTGCTGTTTTGTTTTGTAGAGCAGTGTGATTGTACAGATGTGCGTTCGTGTCATCAACATTTTCACAATCACAAATCTAACACTAGAGTCCAAACTGGACAGGATGCGACCATCTCAGCTGGACCGTGTGAGCGGCTGAAGCGTGCACTTTTATCTTTATTTATGTGTTTATTCATGTAGCGTGTTATTTATTCCCGCTAAACAACAACCAGGGGCCATATTATATTCCCAATTTTCATTTCGGCTTCGGCTCAAGTAAACAAACAGGTTGTACGA
This sequence comes from Ancistrus triradiatus, assembly GCA_025084515.1. Classification (NCBI taxonomy): domain Eukaryota; kingdom Metazoa; phylum Chordata; class Actinopteri; order Siluriformes; family Loricariidae; genus Ancistrus; species Ancistrus triradiatus. Next base: position 38,587 of record JAJAGP010001778.1, on the reverse strand, counting down.
GAGGCATTTTATGAGCCTGCGAGCGTGCACACTTACTGAAAGTTTAATGGACTCTGGACTGGCCATGTAATAGAATTACAGTCAAAGTGAGAATTGCAGAATTAGACCATTGATCTTCAAGGCTATCCTCACACACACAAACACAGACACACATGCAGTTAATCAAAGGTTTGGAAATGTACGCATTACAGGATTTTTTTTAATTGTCTGTTTGTGAAATCATGTGAAGTGAAAGCTAACACTGTTTCTGCCTCACCAATCACTCTCACATTTTAAACATTTTCCATTATATATCCACTGTGTGCGTGTGTGCATGTGTGTGTACAGTGGGGCAAAAAAGGATTTAGTCAGCCACTGATTGTGCAAGTTCTCCTACTTAGAAAGATGAGAGAGGTCTGTAATTTTCATCATAGGTACACTTCAACTACGAGAGACAGAATGAGAAAGAAATCCAGGAAATCACATTGTAGGATTTTTAAAACATTTAATTGTAAATCATGGTGGAAAACATTATGGTGTTCTTGGGATGAAACTCAGCATTCTTCTTCCTCCAAACATGACGAGTTGAGTTTTTACCAAAAAGTTCTATTTTGGTTTCATCTGACCACATGATATTCTCCCAATCCTCTTCTGGATCATCCATATGCTCTCTGGCAAACTTCAGACAGGCCTGGACATGTACTGGCTTAAGCAGGGGGACACGCCTGGCACTGCAGGATCTGAGTCCCTCTCGGCGTAGTGTGTTACTTTGTTACTTTGGTCCCAGCTCTCTGCAGGTCATTCATCAGGTCCCTCCTTGTAGTTCTGGGATTTTTGCTCACCGTTCTCATGATCATTTTGACCCCATGGGATGAGATCTTTCGTGGAGCCCCAGATCGAGGGAGTTTATAAGTGGTCTTGTATGTCTTCCATTTTCTTACAGTTTATTCACACCAACCTGCTTGCCTATTGTAGATTCACTCTTCCCATCCTGGTGCAGGTCTACAATTTTCTTCCTGATGTCCTTCGACAACTTTTTGGTCTTGGCCATGGTTGAGTTTGGGGTTGACTGTTTGAGGCTGTGGACAGGTGTCTTTTAAGGAATAATGTAAACTGAATGAATGGGTTCCAGACCCCCAGAAAATTCCCCTGTATGAGGCATTATATGCATTAATGGAGCTGTATTGCACAGGAGCTTCTGATTTATGGTGGGGATATGTTCAACAAATCCATCATAAGATGAACTGATGAGTTTAATAGAGCCTGTACTGTATCATAGAGGAGCCGATTACACATTAACACTTACATTAACCTACAGTTACCCAAAATCATTAACACAAAGCTTATTTATAATAAAGTGTTGACTATCTCATGGAATTTAGTGAGTAATGGATTGAAAGTGAAAGTAAAAGCAAAACACTTACTCTATTGGTGAACTGCTTAGCTAACTGCAGCTGGAGCTGGAGGATTCAGGTCTTGTTTTGCTTTTGGTTGGCTCTTATAACCTTTTTAGGACCCATGGAGATTTATTAGCACCAACAATGCTGTACTGTAGATGGAAAAATAAAGAAAAACACGATAAACACATCTGCACTGAGCAAGAGCTATTGTGAATCTGAATAATCTGTGTACTGAATCATGAATTGAGTTTGGACTGAAATGAGTCCTGCGGCTCGACTAAAGTTTATGCAAGTGCAGCAAGTACAGAGGAAACAACGAGAACCAAGACACATTTTTCTAGTCGAATTCGACGAGTTCTGAGGTGGTTGAGAACTGAGCGCACACACACACACACACACACACACACACACACTATTTTGTCTTTACTATGGGAATCTAATAGTAAACATAAATACACATTCAACTTTCTTTTGAAAAAACAAAAAAAGCCAACAGATTTGCTTTATATATATATATAATATTTTATGATTTTTCTGAAGGTTTGTGTGGTTTCTGTAGCAGATGGCATTTTCAGAGAGCCGGTAGCAAAGAACACGAGCGGATCAGTGCAGCCTTAATAATCCGTGGCTTAGGGTAAATGAGCCGATCTGCAGTAATCTAAGTCGCGCACATGCACACACACACACACACACACACACGCTTGCCATTATAGTATCTGAATTATTAAAAGTGTTGTTTTCCTTTATTTCATTGCAGCAGAATGAAAGTCGGCTGCTGCCCAGAGGAAAAGCCCTAATCTTATGCTTTTTCTCTATTAGGGCTTTTCACCAGTGCTCTTTCAGTAAATTTAACAAACCCACATTCATAAGTAACGATCATAATATACCGAGTGATAACATAGGAATAAGTTAAAAGTTTATTACAATAAGAAAGATGGAGCAGAATCCTTATTACTGAAACTGAGGGTGGCACAGGAGCACAGTCATTGGCGAGGTCCAGACATCTCTGGCTGGGTTCCTGCCCATCATGAGTTTGCATGTTCTTGTCATGGGTTTTGTCCAGGGTCTCCAGTTTCTACCCATATTCCAAACTGTGTATTAGGTCAGTTGGCATCTCTGCCCATTAGACCAGTCTAATAAAAAATGTGATTAAAGAGGGTGACATGTTTTGCTCTACAGACCCCCTTCATCTGTTTGTGGTCTGTCCCTCCTCAGATCACTGTTGGTTAATACCCACCACTGCTGAGCAGGAGAAACCCGCAAGCCTTGCTCTCACCCAGACGTCTGACCATAATGATCTGTCCCTTATTAAAGTCACTCAGCTCTTTACATCTGATCATTTTTGCCCTCATGAGGTTTCTCAGTAACATTAAAGATCATGCAATAGCTTTATTACAATGTAATAAATGCCTTATTACTATGTTATAACATAGTTGTTCTATCTGCTCCATTCAAATCAGTGTTCCATCCCCAAAACATTTATCGTCAGCTGCTGTTTCATGTCATAAGTAACCCCTTTCTAGTCATTATAGCAAAATGTTCACTGACTTTTAGTAATTAATTTTCCCTTAATGTCCCTGATCAGGGCTTGTCAGAAGATATTACACATGCTTTAAGGCCAGGTCAGATCTTACCAGAACAGCACAGGTAAACAAAGATGAATAAATGCCCTAAAGGCAAAAGACCCAGTTCTGTGGTTATCTTAACCAGCTCACCAGCCCTTTTTTATATACTTTCCCAAGAAGGTACAGTAATAGAAATGACAAACGAAACAAAAATAAACAATAGATGTACAGAGAAAGGGAAAGAGCACAGAAAGGGCTTATGCAAATTACTTTTCTCAAAGAAAAAATATCTAAATATGTATAAATCAATATATACTGCATATAAGCTGTGAAGCCAGCTATTTCAGTGAGCCCTCTATCACTTGGTGTGTGTGTGTGTGTGTGTGTGTGTGTGTGTGTGTGTGTGTGTGTGTGTGGCGTTGCTTTAAGCATTTGGAAGTCTGATTTGTTTCGGGGTTTTCCCTTGTCCTGTTTAGCATGCAAGCATGGTTGTATCTCATCCAAATGAACCTTCCTGTAGGAAATAGTTAGCTGAGCTGCTTAGATCCAGCTTTTGGGTCACAGTTCACTGTTTAATTCCCATAGATTTTACTGATATAAAACGTGTTTACAAGTGACTGTTTTCCTGTCTTCCCTAAGTTTTGTTAGACTTAGACGTACTGCAACACAGGTGTGTCATGAGACCAAATTATAGGGGCACATTCCCCAGCAAAATGTTGCATTAGAATTATGGAGCTAAGAAGTTCATTTTATTCTGGATTGTTAAGCAGAGCTACAGGACATGCCACTCTAATTCACTAGAGGCACTACATTTCCCATAATGCACCAGCATATTTGCAGAGGCTTGAGCGGTTAATGCGTTCAGTCATTACCGATGACTGATTGGCAAGCAGAGGGGTAGAGCCGTGCCCCTCTAAATTCTGTGCCCCCTAGTACAACCAGTAGTCTAGAAACGCCCCACTCCAACAACACTTGACCCAAAAGCACACAAAAATAAGAAAATCAGAAAAAAAAAATTTTTTGCTCAATAACCTTTTTTGTACGATTTTGAGGAGTTGTTTTTTTACATCACAGAAACAAGTCATAAAGATCAAGGTCCAAATCTGAAGAATCCAAATCAAAGAATCCAAATCAGAGAAACAGAGAGTCAAAGAATCTGTATCGAAAAATCAAAATCAAAGAAATTGAGAGAGTCAAAGTTTCAGGGTCAGAGTAAGTCAAATAATCTGAATCTAAGAGTTAATCAGAGAAACAGAGAGAGTCAGAATCAGTGTCAGAGAGTCAAAGAATCTAAGTCAAAGAATAAGAATCTGAGAACGAGTCAAAGGTACAGAATCAAAGTGAGTCAAAGAATCTGAATCAAATAATCAAAATCAGAGAAGCAAGAGTCAAAGTGAGTCAAAAATCTGAATCAAAGAATCAAAATCAGAGAACAAGCGTGTCAGAGATTCATAATAAAAATATCAGAGTGTTAAATAATCTGAATCATTTGAGGGAGAAACCCAGAACTCCTAAACAGAATTCCTGTAACACAATGGTTTAGGCTTTGCTTCTAATTGATGTATATTCATACAGTTGTTACACATGGCATTGTTCACGCCCTCACCAGCATTTGTGCTTTAAAAGCAATGCCCACAAGAGGGCAGGTCAGTGCCCACACTCCCCTACTGACAGATAAGATTTCAGCTCTTTTGGCAAACACAGTGCTTGTTGCATGGAGCCGTTGTTTAGCTGTAGTCTTAAGAACACTTTGTCTTCTACAGAGCACTGCTTGGTGGATTTATTCATAAACTGATCTTTGTGAAAGCATGACAATATCTGAATGTGGGAAAATCACTGACTTTTATTAACTGTTTACATTTGGACAGTATGGCTTTTCCAGACTGACAGCCTTTGTGTTACTAGCTTATTTGATGAGGTCTTTATTTCCATAATGATTGGAACTTAACAATCTGTGTCTTTCACTTTGGAAGAGTGGTGTAAGGGGAGGCGCCGAACAGAGAGTTAAGATGTAGGTATTTTATTAATGGGGCTGTTCTGCCCCAAGTTGATTGGTTAAGGGCCAAATTAGATTTTTATTGGGCTGTGCTGCCCCAAGTTAGGCTACTTATTACCAATGTTTATTACCAAAGTTATTAACCAAAGTCCTCAAACGACTAATCTTAATGAACTCTGTAATATGTTTGCTTTATTGGTCATGTTTTACACCTGAAGACTCCAGAGCTGTGTACCGAAAAGCTGAAAGAAACATCAAACAAAGCGATTTTCTGCCAAACTTTCAATATATTACTACAGTGTGTAACAGCACTATTCAGAAGAATGGTAATTCTGGTCTCTGGTTTCCCCCACTGGGGACCACTGGAGGTGAAATCACTCTTATTTGTGGAGGGAGGTCCCAAAAAGGAAATGTCTCTTATAAATAAAAAAAAAATTGGTACTTATATGTTACACATCTGTATTTTTTTCAATCCATACAACGCAATTTTCAAGTCAAGCCCTAAGTTTATGGCTAATTATCTCTAATATATATAAGATATCAAGTGTGGAACATTCCTCTGTGCTTTTCTTTCTTTCTTTCCTTTCCTCTTTTCTTTCTCTCCAGCCAATCCAGATTTTCATAAGTCCACTATACTTTGTTGTTAATTTCTGTTTTTCTCTCTTTCTCACTTTCCCTGTTCAACTTTATCTCCTTTTAACTTTTTATCTTTTCCATGAAACATCCTCACTTCCGGTGAGTTCTGATCAGTGTGTAACGTATCTATTCAAACTTTCATAGTTGGTCCTTTGCCTTTTCATTTTTAGTTTTCATATTTTTTTTTTATGTTCTTTTAATCTTTATCTTTCAATTTCCCACTGCTACTGCTCAGTTTCGAATTTCAAACTCCCTTTCTTACAAGAGCAAACGCACAATTACCCATTAACATAACGGCCACCTTCGATAAAGCCGTGGCACTCATCACTGTACATTTGTCGGCCGGTATAAATCCGTTGGGCAGGCAGCTTGTAAACGCAAATAAGGCCTACCAGTCTGGACCAAAATACAGTGTAAACAGCGCGACTGCAAAACTCTGACAAGTAAACAAAGTCCCATGTCATTTCTTGTTGGAAATGTGTGTGTGCAGGTAGTGGATTGTGCAAGTCTGGCAGCTTAGCTGTGTTCAGGAACGCGGTGTGTACCGGATTCATCACTCATCACCTCTGGCATCTTGGGTTCCCATTGCTCCACATACTGGTAAGAGGTTCCTTCCTTTTGTCCACGTTGCTACACATTCACATACAAACTCCTGCAAACTCACTAACACAGAGAGGCTCTAAGACCAGAGCTGAGTGTGTTAGTCTAAGGATGTGTGTTACATCTGGTGTTAATACACTGTGAAAAGTGGGAATGGGCATGGAGGATTTTGTTTTGTTTTTGTTTTTTTAATGTATGGACATAACATTTGTTCATCTGAACTGCATTTTGCTTGCACTGATCTAATCGACTTCCACTGACATGAATTAATCTATATATGCAGATGAAATGGTCTTCAATTGGCTTAGTGTCTAAATTCCTGGGTTCAACTAAAAATGAGTGGGGAAAAAAACAGACATAGGTCACATTCAGAATAGCTTTTGACCTTTTTCCTATTCAGTGGTAAATTATGTATCGTCTGCATTTTATCGATTCCCATTCTGCTTATCAATACTGAAGTTTCAATAAGTGTTCCTAGGTCACTGCTTTAGTACATTAAGTCATGTTAAGCTTGTTACTTATAATAGATATACATGGGGAGAAAAACATTTAATTCTGGGGTTGCCAGATCCCACGAGAGGAGAAAAGAACAAGCCTACAGTCAATGATAATACCAAGTCTTCAGAATATGTGGATCTGGCAACCCGTGTCAGTTACGCTCGCCGTTTGAATATGCTAATCTTTTAATCATTAACCGGATTAGTTCCTCAGTCATTCAGTGAGTCAGCGTTTAAAATTGGTGAATCATTCAATTATGACAGTTATTCACTCTGCTCTTGTTCAGTTTGTCAGTGTTTGAATTAACTATCAATTAACTGCTGGGCATGAAAAAACTCAATAATTTCATCTCTTAGTGGAGAGGAGCAGCGACGAGGGCCAAGTGGAGTAAGTGTACACCCAATCAGGCTCCACACACATTCCGCAGAGAGAGAGAGAGAGAGAGAGAGAGAGAGAGAGAGAGAGAGAGAGAGAGAGGAGGAAAGAGACAGTGGATTAGGTCTGTCAGTGAAGAACAAGAGCAAGGAGAAAAAGGAAAAGTGGACGGAAATACGCCAGGAAAGGAGGAGATTCTCTCTGCTGGAGTTCGCTAGTTGGAAAAACACACACACACACAGCAATCTGGTGGCCAAGATGATGATGTACTATTGGGTGAGTAGAAGGAATGAACTACTTTGCTATTTTCTTTGCTTTGACTTTGTCTGTGTGGAGTTTGCATGTTCTCCCCATGTCTATGTGGGTTTACTCCGAAGCTCCGGTTTCCTCTCTCAGTCCAAAGGTGTGTGTGTGTGTGTGTGTGTGTGTGTTAGGTTAATTGCTGTTTTTAAAGTGCCTATAGTGTGTGAGTATATGTGCCATTCGACGGATTGGCGTCCTGGCTAGGTTTGTTGTTGCCTTGCGCCCTGTGCTGCCTGGCTTTCCTGCGACCCTGCCTCGATTATGCAGAATAGAAAATGAATGTGTGTGTGAGCATTTGTATATGTATACGTTAGGGGCGGGATGATCTATCGATATATAGAGATATCGTATCGTCTTCTTTCGTGATAAGTTATCGATACACTGGAGCCAAATATCGATATTTTTATTGAAAGCAGGTGCTCTAAACGGACCCTTTCTCCAGTTTATCATGCAATAATTTATAACACCACTTGGCGTCGCTTATGGTAGAGCTAATGAATAGGGTAAAGCTGTGGAGGATTAAAAAGAAGTTCACATGGGAGAAATCCAGTGTTCAATGTAGTGTTCATTTAATTTATTTTGTTTTTTTCCCCTGTAAGCCTAATTTACACATTTTGAAAAGGTTTCTGCCTTTAGACATAAACCCAGAACTGTTCTGTTTTCTGGCTGTTTATAGTTATTTTGTATTGGAATGATGACACACAGAAATGGTCCAGTTGCAGAAGGTGTGTGTGTGTGTTAATGCTGTACATTGTTTCATATTGGTTGTCAAATTCTGTGAAACCAACTTTAATTAATTCATTATTCCGGCTATTTGCCTATTTAGGATTGCATTATTTTATCTGCATTTACACAGATATCGTGAGGTATCGCAGTATCATGATATCATCATTATCATGGGAAACGTATCGTGATAATATCGTATCTTGAGCTGCCCTGTGATTCCCACCCTAGTATATGCGTGAGTCCAAGTATGGCTGAATTTGTTTTGTGGTACTGTTAAAGCTCTGGATTACAAGTAAGAAGGTTGTGAGTTCAAATCTCAGCAGTCTAAACAGTTTAAACAGAAAACAGTGAACTTTACTTCTCTGTCTTCCAATGTCATATCTATCATTACTTGCAACTAGGTTGGATCTTCATAACACATTCAAAAACATTATATAAAGCATTATAAACATATAGACATTATTACTAGCAGGTCATTTTTAACAAATGTACCATTAAACATGTAACATTAAGTCTTTTTTTAACTTTATAGAGGAAAAAAAACACTAGGGGATCATCTGGGAGGGAGCCTAAACATTTGTACATTACAATTTGTGAGCAACAGGGTAAAAGTGTTGGTGGGAAACATGCATTCATTACCAAAAATATGACTTGCCAATAATTAATAGTTGGAATCGAAAGACACTTCATATTTATGAATGTAATGATGATATTTGTAAGTGATTACAATATTAGAGTGAAAAGATAAGTTTATTGAGGAAAACTGAAAGTTAAAAGGAGGCTCTAGGTACCCTGTTTGGCCGCCTCTAGCCTGGATACAAGATGTGATACAGTTTGGTATACAGGTTCTGTATGGTATCCTGTTGCCACATTTACCCACAGATATTACAGCTAGGTTTCTAGATCCTGTACAGTCATGGATTGCCAAAGTTGGTGTCCTAGCTGGTCCCATAAATGCTCAGTTGGTGATAAATTTGGCAACCGGGCAGGCCAAGGAAGTGTTCCAATCTGGTGGAGACATTCATGGGAAACCCTTACTGTGTGTGGGAGAGCATTATCCTGCTGGAAAATGTCAGTTGGAAGCCCCGCAATGAGAGGCAACACAGGATGTCCTGCACATATCACTGAGTTGTTAGTGTCCCTCATATCACTGCTAGGGGTGATCGACTGTCGTATGCAATGGCCCCCTAGATCATCACACCAGCAGTTGGGGCAGTGTGTCGCACCACAGAAAAGGCCGTACTCACCACGAGGCCTCCATACTCGAATCCAACCGTCGTCGGATCCCAAACAGAACCTGGATTTGTCGTTAAAGACCGTTTCCAGTCCGTAGCAGTTCAGTTTTCTTGTTCACAACACCACTGCAAACAATCTCTCATCAAGAGGTACACTGCCCAAAAGTAGCATCTGAGAGCTTTTTTATAGGGCAGCTGGGGAAGCAGTTTTATGCCCTCTTGGGGCAACATATATCTAGAACTGCCGAGCGACGGTCATGTGATTCCCTACTAGTGGCTCGGTGCTGGATTTACCTACTTAAAGGTTAAAAGTGTTTAAAAGGTGATCCTACATTACCAGGTCTAGAAATTAGTGTTTCTATAACTGGAATCATTCCCTCTTGGTTGTGTGCAGCCAGTGAGGTATGTTTATTTATGTTTATGTTCCATGGTGTGTTTATATTTTGGTTCTACAGTGTGTGTGATGGTTAATGTGTGTTTGTAGAACAGTAGATCCATGGTGTTGTGTATTTCCTGGAGGGAGGGATGAACACTTTAGGATTTGGATGCTGGGTAGATGGTAGGGTTATACTCGTGTTTTACAGTAGCCTAAAAGGACTATGTGACCATGATAATGTCTGGTCAGTGTCCATTTTGATTAATGACCTGTTTCACAAAGTGCAATGCGGTTGTTAAATGGTGCATACCTGTATATAAATATTATAGGAACATCGAAAATAAGTTTATAACCTAAAATACTTACTACAAGACAATACTAGTTTTACATACTCACTCACCTGCGGATTAACTTCATCCATCTACACACCTTCCTCATCCTCTTGGAGATCTTTTTTATTCATCTGCATACTGGCCTCATCGATCCAGAGGAGTTCTTGATCCGTCTGCAGACCTTCCTCATCCTTCTGCAGATCTTACTCCTCCATCTGCAGACCTTCCTCATTCAGCTGCAGACCTTTCTCATCCATCCTCTTCCAATCTGCTGCTGATGCATCTGCAAATCACTCAATTATACATCACTCTGTTCCTGGCTTGCTGGGAGAGAGAAATGGACTTGCACAGATTCTGATGTTGTAATCACAAATGTGATTTTGTGCGTGTGTGTGCGGTTCAGGTTTATATATTATTGTGAAGACTGAATGGCCCTGCAAGGCAGGAAAGATCAGGGGCTGTGTTCATAAAGTATTCAAAAATGCTTAGAATTTAGTCACTAGGAGAAACTCTTAGCACTAAATCTCAAAATTGTGGGGACTTCCCTCTTAAAGTTAGGAGTAGATCCTAGTAAAGGGTACAAGTCACTCATAAAGCATCTTAACCCCTGAAAGAATAATACATCTTGTACCCAGCGCAACAACGCCGTAACTCCCAAAATGAAATGTACGTATGAACCAACCCCAGCAGTTAAACAGACCCAGCAGCGATCATATCTGAAGAGTGGAGCCACATTTTCCCCAGTTCATAGACTATCCTATAGATTAAGTAGCTACAAAAATGACCAGCCTGACACATCAACTGTTAATAAAATAAAGCAAATATAGGTGTGTGATTAGTGTAAAATATGCAGAAATTGCTTATACCTGTTATTTCAAAAGTTTGTAACAGGCTATACAGTATTTCCCTAATTAAGACTGTGATTCTGTGTGTGAGTGAGAGTGAAGGGGGTGACAACCAATCACAGTCTTCAGAAGAATGCGTCATACCTAGCAACCTGGTCAACCCCACCTCCTCATTGAGATAAAAGTTTTTGGCTTCTCTTTGTTCAGAGTTGATCTCAGATAGATAGTTTCTGAATCACTCTTAAGATTAAACTCCTATGTAGGAGTTGTTAAGCTAAGTTAGGAGCTCTCTAAGAGTTTTCTTAGAACCTTTATGAATACAGCCCCTGACCTTTATTTACATTGTGAGGAGGTGTTTTTGTTTGTTTGTTTTACTTTTAAAAAACCCAAAGACATACATACAAAAACTGTATCTTGAGAACCGAGGTACCACTGTGTCTATATACATTTTTTTGAAAATATGCTGCCTGGCCAAAAAAAGGTCACTCTAATATTTGGTTGGACCGCCTTTAGCTTTGATTGTGGCATCGTCTCCACAAGCTTCTGCAGTGTCCCAACATTTATTTCTGTCCAGAGCTGCATTCATTTCCCCCCCAAGATCTCGTACTGATGATGGGAGATTTGTTCCACTGCTCAAAGTCTCCTCCAGCACATCCCAAAGATTCTCAATGGGGTTCAGCCCTGGACTCTGTGGTGGACAATCCATGTGCAATAATGATGGCTCATGCTCCCTGAACCACTCTTTCACAATCTGACCCTTCTGAAATAGATGAACTTCTATCCCATGACCATAGGATGTGTCTTTCCACATGATTGTTTAACAAATGAGAAGCTACTCATTGTATGAGTTAGGCTTAAAGTACTTGTTGAAGCTGAAACATCATCACCAATGCACTACTTATCCGATGGGAGACTCTTTATTAACTATTTGCCTAGTTGAATTCAGGTGGTGATTTATTTATTTATTTATTTATTTATTTTGGCCAGGCAGTGTATAAATTGTATTCATGACCTCTAGTGTGTGATTAATAAAAAGACAGTGTATACAGTGTATACAGTTATTTTTGGAAGTAGAGTGCATTATACTGGACATTTATAACAAAAGTGTTAGAAGGACGTTATAAGTTTTATACTGCGCCGCTTAAGACTCCGCACATGGTGCACGAACGCTTGGGCGTAATTGCTACTTCCATCTCCAAAATTTTGAGTCATCGGAGTATCTTTGTGATCTCTCTTAGATGTATCATATAAATTCCTGTAGAGAAGTAGCTGCTCTACAAGAGGTCCACACGCTTGTGGTGAGTGCCTGCAAAAGTGTGTGTGTGTGTGTGTGTGTGTGTGTGTGTGTGTGTGTGTGTGTGGTCATACTGATCTGAAGAGTATTCAGTCATTCACATGTATCTTTACAAGGTGTCCCTATTTTAATAGGACTGAAGTTTATGTGAGAAGTACCGGATGATCTTTACCCTTCTCTGTACTTGATGATCTTGGGGACAATAATTGGGAAAAAATGTATAAAAAAAACTATTGTCTAGCCTGACCTCTCATTTAAAAGTCGTGACTGTGTGGGTTTCTTCTCTACACTGTGGTGCAAATCCCAAAAAACATTCCAGTAGGTGGACTGGCTACTCATAACTGCCCTTAGGTAAGAGTGAGTGTGAATGAGTCAGTGTGTTTACATGGACTTAATGATCCTATAACTGCAGAAAAATATGATTTCTGTCAGTAATCTGATCAACCAGTTCACCAGTAATCAGATAATGGATAAAGTACTGGGTTTACATCATCAGATTTCTACTTTGCAACCATCCAATAATCTCACAGAAGATGGGAAGTAAGCTTCAAACGTATTATGATTATTATTATTCAAATTCCTCATTTCTTTGAATATACACTGCATTTCGTTCTCTCCTCAGTGTGTGCTGTGTTTAATTCCAGGGGTTGCCAGATACTGTGAGGGGAAATAAGCAACAAGGCAGCATGTACAGAGACAATAGTAGCTGGCCTAGGACAGACCCCTGTGGGACACCTTACTCCATTTTTGAGAGCCCAGGTCAGATCAGTAGGATCCAGGTCGGATCAGTAGGATCCAATCCAAGAAAGTGCCAGTCCCTCAACACCAACGGTATTTTCTAACCTGCTGTGCTTAAATCTAACAGGACAAGAAAATAATTGCATCCATTATCTGAGGACATAAATAAATCAGGAAGTAGCCTAATTAACACTTTTTCTGTACTGTGATGGAGGGTTCTTCAGAGCTTCTGATAAACACCTTTATTTTCTAAATCTCATATAGAAAGGTAGATTTGAAATGGCTCTATAATTGGACAGCACGCTCGGGTCAAGGTTAGCTTTTTTAAATCAGTGGTTTAATAAGCGTGCTCTTAAAGGATTTAGCCAATGCTGCCATGCTTTCATCATCTGTAGCTTCAAGGCTGTGAGCCTACAGAATCTGGATTGGTCCATGGTTGGTCTGCTTTGACAGCCTTGAGCTTAAGCAGATGGTTCTTCTGTTGACCATTGTGTTCGTAGGATCAGATGTGCTGTGTGTTACTGTTCATGACCTTTGTTGCTTCTCTGCTTTGGATTCTTGCCTTTGTTCGTTCGTGCTGTTTGGCTAGTGCTGATGTTAAGTGGGTTTCTTCTGCTTCCACCCCGACCAAGAATGTTGATTTTTTTTTTTAGCAGTGGTATAATGATCCCATGTCTCTTTATTAAAATACAACCAGAAAACATGGGAAATTTGATTGCAGTAGTAAAAAAATCAGATTCTATAGGCTACAGTGGTAAGTAGTAAGTGTTTCCTCTAGTAGCATCTGGCCGCTTCATCGGGATGCCAAGTTGACTTTTCTACCGTCCGAAGAAGCTCGATCAGGAATGGTGTTTTTGGAAGAAACCACATTTTTTGGAGGCATGGAGGTATGGGCCAAAATACCAGCTACAGTGTGTGCCAACCTGGTGAAGACTTACAGGAAACGTTTGACCTCTGTCATTGCCAACAAAGGTTATGTTACAAAGTATTGAGTTGAACAAAATTTATTGACCAAATACTTATTTTCCACCATAATTTACAATAAAATTAGTAGGAGAACTTGCACAATCAGTGGCTGACTAAATACTTTTTTTCCCCACTGTATAGCATGCAGTTCTAGGAAAATATTAAGAGACCATTTCCAAATTTTCTTATAATCAACATATCTACATGATCTGATGAATCTCAACACAGACACACCCGATTCTACTTGATGAGCTACTGATTAGCTAAGCACCTGAGCCAAGTCTTATTTATTGAGGAGAAGTACAAGACGCATGAAAGCTGTGATTAGAATATTGCTTTTAGAACGTTCACAAATTAAAACATTAGGATTCTTTCAGAAAAATGAATATAAAGTTGTATTCTTTATTATTATTTATTTTATTAATCGAGGTCTGAAATGCTGCAACTTCTTGGCTATTTTGATGCTCTAGTCATTCCTGCAAATAATTGATTATTTATTTTTTGGGGGAATTTGTCAGTAGTTTATAGAATAGAAGAAAGAGTATTCCATTTCCCTCAAACACATACAGTACCATAATATTAAAACCAGAGAAACTGATCATTTTGCAGTGGTCCCTTAATTCTTTTCCAGAATTGTATTGATTGAGGATTGGCCCCGAAAATCTGAAACTTGGATTTGTCACTCCATAATCCTCTTTTCCCCTGATCTTCATTCCAGTCTTTGTGAGCTTTAGCATATCTTATCCTTTTCACCCTGATCCCCTTCTGAAAAAAGTGCTTTCTTGGCTGTCACCCTGATCACCACATTCTCGATCAAGCTTCTTCCCAATGAATCTCCCAGATGCTGCTATTGCTCAAGTGTAAGGAGAGGAAACACTAAATGCATAAGCCTATAGATGTTTTTTGTCTGTTCTTTCTTTTGTTCTTTAATACTGCATACAGATACTTTGTATGTTCTGGTTTCATTCTGATAAAGAGACTGAATTTATATATGGTCATTATGGCATTGATAAAGCAATGGTATATCTGATCTAATGGTGGCCTAAGACTTTTGCACAGCACTGTAGCTGGTTTCATTGGTGTTGAGTTGGTGCCATCTCCTCTTGATGGAGATGTGATGTTAATGTAGGAGATCCATCACACCTAATCCACCACGTACACAATGGAGGTGTATGTTTGTGCATGAGTGGGTTTCTGTTACCTCTCTCTCTCACCTCACACACACAAACACACACACCTAAGACAGAATAAGTGCGCTCCTCATTACAATATTTATCCAGGAAGCAGATGTGTTTCTGCAGGACGATTACCTCTGACTCGCTCTACCCTGCTGCTCACACACATTCACAAAGAATCACACACACATACAATGATGCTAAGAAGGAAGCATGCCCCCTTTCAATTCCTGTGATTTTTTACTAAGCCTTTGGTAGATTTCATCTCAAAATAACTGTTCATCAGGAGCTTGTTTGTGGATTTGTACCACCCCGACTGAGCAGCCACACACAGTCCTAAGGTTTACCATCCGGAACGGCCAGCAGAGTCATAAAGCACTGTCTCTGGCTGCTGGAGCATCACGCTTATTGTCAGATCGTCTAATTGGATCCAGAGCGCCAACTGTAAAGTTGTTTGAATAGGAATAATGGTCTGGGCTCCATTATATTTAGTAATGTGAAATCTGAAATGTGTGTAATGTGTTTACATACACTTAATAATCCGATGACTGCAGAAATGACTTCAGATTTTGTCAGTATATGCATGCACTCAGCAATCAGATCACATGACTCTGGTAATAATCGGACTTCTGCTTCGCAACCAGCCAATAATCTCACAGGAAGATGTGACGTCAACTTCAAACTTTAAGATTTTTATAAACGCCACACTAATTGTTCTTCAATCATATTATTTTTTTATTATTGTGCCTGATTTTCAGCACATATCTCCCCCTACAGTTTTCAAGATCTTGACCCTGAACAACAAGAAATGTTGATGCATTCATGCGCCACACTTTTTGTTGTTCCTGAGAAAAATGTCCCATTTGATTTTAATAGATTTTTAAAGTTAAACCGCTCTGATTCGGTAAATTTTCAAGCTACAAACAGAAAATTTGGCAGGCTCGGACCCAGGTACATCTAAACTGGTCATGCCAAATTTGGGAAAGATTGCACCCTGCGTATACTTTCTATCAGTCTTTAAATTCCACTGCATTCATTTTCTGTGGGAGCAGCTAGAGAGCATGATGTCATCTTCTTAATTCGCGGTTTCCTGAACAATCTTGTCTAAAATCGTTATACTTCTACCTAGAAACTCAGTTTACATTTTAAATAATAAACACACCTCCCCTTTCTGAACTCTCAAAATATCTCATCATTTGCTAAATTATTTTTCGAGTTATGGCGATTTGTTCGGGACTAGGTGCTGACATTTCTCCCATAGAGTCCAGGGTTAAACTCAGAGATGGTCTTTTCGAAATGTATGTGTTTTTAATAGGAATGCACCGCAATTAAAATTTGTGGCTGAAACTGAACAAAATTACACATTTGGCCAAAAACTGAATATGGTTTTTCCAAGTTTTTCATTAATCGTGCTACTTTTGTTTCATCATTGCATGAATTAAATAGTCTAAATGTATTTTTTGTCTTACTGAAAAAAACCAACAACAATTGTTTAAACATAAAATATTATTCTTTATTTTACATTTATTACATTTATTTTTAAAATAATTTGTTCCTAAATATTTATCAAAGTTAATTGCAGGACTATGTGGAAGACTATGTGGAAGACTTAAAAGAATTAAAATGATTGAATTCCAATGTTAAATCTGTATGTAATGATGTAAATGTATTTTTTTTATAAATTTCAACTATTAATCCTTTGACTCTGTCTAGATTTAATGTATTAATTTGTGACCAGTTACAGCTACATGTGCTAAATCACAGATCTTATACAGAAGCTCTTACATTTCCCTCATATTAGACCTCATATTAGCTCCTGTCTACATTTGATCTGTTCCTCATGTTACACTGTTCCTCCAAAAAGAAGCCTTAACGTTCCGAGATAAAAAATTCCGTTAAACGACAAAGACTAGAATACAGACCTGTAATACTTTGCTAGCATTCGTGCAGATTGCGTAAACAATGGATGATGTAATCAGTAACTCGGTGTTCTGTCTCATTAACCAGTCTCAAGGTTCCACTGTTGGTTAGGAAGCTTTATAAAGAGAGAGAGAGAGAGAGAGAGAGAGAGAGAGAGAGAGAGAGAGACCCTACATAGGAAGTAGGAAGCAAGGGCACACACTAGGTAATGAGACAGATCCAATGAGCACCTGGTAAAGCGCTCATTTAGTTCACTTGCTCCTAAAAAAATATTCAAGAAAGTGCAAGTGTGAACAAAACCCTTGTACTGTAGAGCCCTTCTTCCACACGGCCCACATGTTTGTTGCATTTATAAAGAGCGCCTTGCTCCACGCTGCCTACGATTGATCATGTCGTCAAAAACGTCATGGTTTGGTATCAATTATTCTGTCTTTTCACTTATTGCCTTTTTCGCCCAAATATTTTCAGGTTGCCAAGTATTCGGGGCATCCCTAGTCTTTAAATGGTCATAACTCCGACATTTTCTGCTCAATCAGCTAATGGTGAACGATGTTCATGTTCATTCCTCTGGGCTACTAACCTGAATCCCAGCAATGGCGAACCTTGAGCAAGACTCTTAGCTGTCAACCAGCATTAAACGTTTGAAGAAATGGGTTATATTTCCGATGCTGGAGGAATCTAATTGTTTGTTAGCATTCTGCACATGTGGATCATCATTAATTTTGAAACTCCCACGCTCAATCAGTTCGACCTTAAATGCTGGTCGACGTAGTTTGTCCCAATTAACGCCTAACAGCAATTCCTTAACAACGTGAGAAAATATGGCAGGATGAGATGAAGAGAAAAACACGCTCGAGCTTAAGTAAGGAAGACAGACCTCCTCGAGGGAAATCAGCACCCGAAGTGCAGTATCGAAAAAAAGAGGCGGGTGCAGGAAAAGCCTGCCGTCTCCTTCCATGATGCACATACATGCGTCAAGTCAAGTCAGATTTATTTCTATAGGGCTTTTTAGTCAAGTCAAGTCAAGTCAGATCTATTTATATAGCGCTTTTTACAATGTAGCATTGTCTCAAAGCAACTTTACAAGTTTATATTATCTCCTAATATCTACGTCCAATCCCAAATTGAGCAAGCCTAGGGCGACAGTGGCAAGGAAAAACTCCCTAAGTGTTATAGGAAGAAACCTTGGGAGGACCAAGACTCAAAAAGGGACCCAACCTCCTTGGGCAGCGTAAATGATAAATCTAAGAAACGAAACGAAGCATTGCTACTTACAGACAATTTGGTGACATAAAAAACTCAACATCAGCTATATGTTTTTGGACACAGTGAAAACAACAGGTGCTTATCAAGACATTTGAAAAAAGGGATGTAGGCAATGGAGAGACCTTCTTGACATCCAGACATTTTCTTTGTTGAAGCTATATTTTTATTAGAAGGTATCGATTTTCACACAAGTCCTAAAAGAGATTAGAGAACCACTTAAACAAATGAGACAAAACAAATATACTTGGTCCTATATTTATTGAGGAAAATGATCCAATATACATTTAGTGTAGTGACAATAGTATGTGAACCTTTTGTTTCAGTTCTGGTGTGACCCCCCTGTGCCAGCAACCTGCAGCAAACGTTTCCTGTTAACTGTTGACATTTCATTAGAATTCTTGATATCATTCAGAATTCATTGTTCCATCCAATGAGGCCCAGATGATCCTGGGGCCCAGATGCAGCAAAAACAGGCCCAAAACCATGATACTACCACCAACCATGTTTCACAGGGACGGGATTAAGGTTCTTTAGCAAACTGCAGACGAGCAGCAATGTCTTTTGGAGAGGCACGTGGCTATTCCTTGCAACCTGCCATGCACACCATTGTTGTTCAGTGTCTTCTGATGGTGGACTCGAACAATCTCCTTGTTATGACATGATACAATTCCACCAAACGTGTGCTGTGAAGAGCAGGACCTTGATAGATCCTGTTTCTTAATGAAACAGGGTGCCCATCACAAATGATTGTATCCCTTGATTGAAAACACCTGACACTAATTTCACCCTCAAATTAACTGCTAATCCTAGAGGGTCACATACTTTTGCCACTCACTAATATGTAATATTGGATCATTTTCCTCATAGTATAAATGACCAAGTATAATATTTTTGTCTCATTTGTGTAACTGGGTTCTCTTTATCTACTTTTAGGTCTTGCGTGAAAATCTGATGATGTTTTATGTCATATTTATGCAGAAAAATAAAAAAATTCTAAAGGGTTCACAAACTTTCAAGCACCACTGTAGTCACATTGTAACACTGGATGGACCAGATAGATGCATGCATATTGAATTGCAGGATAAAGGTTTATTGAAGATAATCCACTAGGCAAAAGGCCACTCAGTCTGGATTGAGTGTGGGAGTCCCGTGGCCTGCCAGAGGATTGTGGGAGTTGTAGTGCAGATTGCTCTTCTAGCGGTGACTGGAGTGGACACTGGGGGTTGATTGCAGGGCGTGACATACACACAGTCAAAAATAGCCATTAAATAACAGGTAGACTAACATTTTACCGAAAATGAACTATTATGAAAAGTAAAATAAAACAGAGAATATGAAAGATATATATAAAGCTGTATATAAGTCAATAATGAATATATATATTTAATAGAATAATATAATACAAATATGCATATCAGCATTATTTTGTCCGATACACACAGTCTCTTGAGTGAATCTTTCCCCGAGCAAGCGATAAACCATATGATACTCTCCAGTGTGTAATGAGGAAATCAGGAGACCTATCGCATGATATATTGAGTGACGTGGCGGCAGGGATGAGCGCTGGGAAATGTAGTGAGGAGAGGCTGCAGTCACCACAATAATCATTTTGGGTATTTTCTTTTCTCTTTGGTTACTTTTAGAGCTTTTTAAAGTAATTTTATATGGAGAGTTTGTTTCCAGTGAGTGTGTTATTTATTTATTTTTTTGTCTTTTGACAAACTCAGATCAAACAAAGCCTCGTGCATCCCCTGAGATGTTGGGCAATCCCCTGAAAAGGACATGGACCCCAGGTTGGGAACCATGGATATATACACTATACAGTGGTACCTCGGTTCTCAGCCACCTCGAAACTAAATTCAGTTTTCGACGCTTTTTAACTAGAAAAATTTGTCTCGGTTCTAGGTGTTTGCTCAGTACTTGGTGCACTTGTTTCAACTTGTAGGAGTCGAACCTGTCAGGCGAGCGGAGGAAGGTAAGGAGGAGACAAACGCGAGCTGTGGGTTCGACTGGAAAATAGCTTTTAAGAGAAGAAAGTAGAATACACTGAGAGCATATGAAGCTTGGAAACCTCGTAGAGAAGCGTTGACTAGTGCTTCAGCGGCCATATTTATAGTACCAGGTGATCGGAAACAGGTGGGTGAATCAGTACTCCGGCGAAGGTGAGCGATGACGTATGCGAGTCTGGGAAGCTGGTCTGTCCGTGGGCGTGACAGAACCATAAGACTCGCAATTCATGATTCACAAGTCAGTGCACAGTGATCCATTGATTCACAATAGCTCCTCTGTGTTTATCATGTTTTTCTTTATTTTTACATCTACAGTACTGCATTCTTAGTTCAAATACATCTCCATGGGTCCTAAAAAGGTTATTTATGAGAACAAAGCGAAATGAGAACAGGAACTGAATCCTAAAGAATACAGTAGTCAGTTCATCAATAGACTAAGTGTTTTACTTTTACTTTCACTTTCAATCAATTACTCACTAAATGACATGAGATTGTTCAACACTTTGTGGTAATGATTGTGGGTAACTGTAGGATAATGTGTTAATGTGTAATCGGCTCCTCTATGATACAGTACAGACTCTATTAAGCTCATCAGTTCATGATATATATATATAACTTATGATGGATTTGTTGAACATATCTCCATCATAAATCAGGGAGCTGCTGTACAATACAGCTCCATTAATGCATATAATGCTTATACAGGGGGATTTTCTGGGGGCCTGGAACCCATTCATTCAATTTACATTATTCCTTATGGCAAACATTTGCTGGAACGACTTACAGACGAGAACAGAGGTAACACTGTATTAATTTTGCTGGGTGTCTTGTTGACCAAACATAACTTACCAAACTACTATGTTGAACATTTTTTCTTCGAGAAGGCTCCTCCTCTGTTGTACCATCCTACATGGAACCTCTGATGGTTCCACAGGGTGAGAGAAGTAACCTTTTGTCTAAGAGTGGTGTTACATATCTCTCTACTCCTACATAGGAGATGAAATAAGAGCTGAAATAAAACACTGGTATACACGGTTGATGAAGGTGTGTGTGTGTGTGTGTGTGTGTGTGTGTGTGTGTGTGTGTGTGTGTGTGTGTGTGTGTGTGTGTGTGAGAAAGGCATAAAAAGAATAAGAGTAAGCCGTGGTAATGCTCTTAAGTCTCCTTAGAGGAAAACAAGTCTCAGTGCTATAGGTATTCCAAGAAATGCAGAGAGAGAGAGAGAGAGAGAGAGAGAGAGAATGAGTGTCTTGAGGTTGGAGGTAATTATTGGAGACAATATGATGAATTCTTGTCGGTATTGAAATTCACGAGATAGATAGATAGATAGATAGATAGATAGGTATGTATATACACACATATGTGTGTTTGTGTGTGAGTTTATGTTTATTACAACAATATATAGGGTGGGCTTATGTTTGTGAAACCTTTAGAATTTTCAGTATTTCTGCATAATATGACCCAATACTGTCGTTCCTTTTTTCCTACCTTTTTTTCCCTTGGAGCCCCCCAAGAGTATCTAAGAAAAGTACACAAGCAAGCAAATACACACACAGAGCAAAAGTAATGATTCCATGCAAATGTCTATTGGTAAAAATTAACCTACATTTTCTCTTGGGCTCCTTTTTATAGTTTTTCTATTTCTGTTTTTTCATTTTGTCTCCTTTTCTCTTTTCAAAACAGTTAAAAATTTAGCTAAAAATGAAACATGAGCTGGGCATTTTTCTTTTCAACCAGAGTAGACCTGTATACACACCTCTTTATAAAAGAATAATAATGATTGATTACCAGTGTAATAAGTCATTAATCAGCACCTAAGCATATTACTGTGAGTAAAAATACATACTTACTTATAAGTAACTTTGGACTAGGGCTGGGCAATATGACGATGTTTTATTGTATCGTGATACATTATGGCATGGTGATAGACGATATGGTTTTCTGAGCAGATCAAGGATTTTGTCAGTGCTTAAAGAACAGTGTAGAGTGTCACTAGTCCTGTTCGATTGGATCAAGTGCAGCACATTTTGGATATAAATCACTTTACCAAGTACGTGATAATAATTGAATAGTAGTTTTTAAAGAATCTGTCATAGCTGATTAATATCATGTATTGTGAAAATGCCTTTAATTATCGTGATATAATATTTGTACCATATTGCCCCACCCCTAATTTGTATACAGATTTATTTCTGTGATGTTCGAGAGCCCAGGTTGGGAAACCTGGATTTAAAACTTCAACGTTGAGGCTTGAGTTGAAACTCGATTTCTACTGTGATGCCCGGCGGGAGTGTGTGCCCGTGCCAATGAGCATCAGTGCAGGAATTAGATCCAGAAATACGCCCCTAAAGCGAGCTCTTTGTGTAATAATATTTTGCTTTGAATCTTCTGCTTTATTTGTTTCTTTTTTTTTCCTTTTTAAACGCATTTTACGTGTCTGTGCATGCTGTAAAGCGTCTGAACGTATGAGAGTTTAAATTAAGTTTGGAGAGTGAAGTTACTTTGGCTAAATTAAATCACAGCTCTAGAGTTGAATCACATTTGTAATCGATTCTGGGTGCCAGTTAAAGCAGCGGCTCTTGATTGACACGCTGCTGAGGTCAGGGCGTCTCTCTTCCTAACATTCTCCTTTTTTTTTTTCCTCCTTCTTCTTACCTCACCTCCTTCTTCCCGGTCTCCAGCAGCCGCCATGGCTTTTGGTGCCAGCCACTCATGTTTGTTTTTAATTAAAGCTGAAATTCAATAAGCATATCGGCGTGTGTCATTTATGGCCGGTGTTTTATCGATCGCTTATGTAGATGAGGCACTTTATTTCAGCCGACTTGTCAGATTTCTGCTGACGGTTTTCTTATGGCTTCATACGAGCCACTCGAGCAGGAGAAGATCACGAAATGTGCTGTGAGCTCTCCAGATGCTGCTCTTCTGCTTTGGACTTAAAATGGGAATAAGTACAGGTATGCCCTATTTATTGATCTGTGAAGCAGGTCGATGACTGAAATGTTCTGTACTGCATATCACTATAATCACATTGTCTATTTATGCTACTGTAATGTAATATAAAGGGTGTTTTTACAAGATAGACAAGCTCAGTACACCTTACCCTAACATTAATCTTAAAATATGTAACCTTAAGATTAATACTCTTAATCCTAAACTTTAGATCAGTTCTCCCAACCCTAAATTTAATCACAGTACTCATCATCATAACCATAAAGTCAGTACTCATAATCCTAATCTTAAAATCAGTACAGCTAACCTTAAATCTAAGCACAGTATATATAACCCTAAACTTAAGATCTGCACACAGAACCATAACCTTCAGATCAGTACACCTAATCCTAATCTAAACTCAATACACATATCCCTAATTTTTTAAATGAGTACACCTGATCCTAACCATAAGATCAGTCCTCTTAATCCTACACTTAAGATCATTACACCTAGCCCTGACTTTAGTCATAGTACTCCTAATCCTAAACTTAAGATCGACACATCTAACCTTAACCTTAAGATCAGTACACCTAACCTTAAACTCAGTGCTCTTCCTCCTAAACATAAAATCACTAAACCTAAGCCTAATCTTTGAATGAATATTCCTAATCCTAAATTTAAGATTGGCACATGTAACCCCAAATAGTTTAAGGGTTAGATGTCAGTAAACCTACTTTTAACGTTGAGTATTCCTAATCCTAACCTTAAACTCACTAACCTAACTTAAACTAACCTTGTACTACTAATCCTAAACTTAAACTCCGTACATCTAATTGTAACCTTAAACTCAGTACTCTTAATCCTCACCTTAAGGTCAGTGCACCACCTAATATTGTTAAGATCAGGTTTCTCAATTCTAACCTTAGGATCAATCCACCTAACCCTACTTTAAATTAAGTACTCTTAATCCTAACCTTAAACTATTACACCTAATCCTAATTTTAAGATAATTACACTAAACGTAATATCAGTACACATATTCCTAAACTTAAGATCTGTACTCCTAAACCTAACCCTAACTTTAATCACAGTGCACCTACTTCTAACTTTAGGTCAGTAACTCTTATCCTAACCTTAAACTCTGTGCTCTTAATCCTAACCTTTTAAACTCTGTGCTCTAATCCTAACCTAAACTCAGTGCTCTTAATCCTAACCTTAACTCAGTGCTCTTAAACCTAACTTAAACTCAGTACATCTTAATCCTAACTTAAACTCGTGCTCTTATCCACCTTAAACTCAGTGATCTTACTCCTAACCTAAACTCAGTTCAGCTTAGATCCTAACCTTAAACTCAGTGCTCTTAATCAAACCTTAAACTCATGCTCTTAATCCTACCTTAAACTCATGCCTCTAATCCTAACCTTAAACCAGTGCTCTTAAATCCCTAACCTTTTTTTTTTAAACTCAGTGCTCTATCCTAACCTTAACTCAGTGCCTTAATCCTAACCGTAAACTCAGTACTCTTAATCCTATAACCTTTAAACTCAGTGCTCTTAATCCTAACCTTAAACTCAGTACTCTTAATCCTAACCTTAAACTCAGTGCTCTTAATCCTAACCTTAAACTCAGTACTACTAATCCTAACCTTACGCTCAATGCACCTAATCCTAATCTTAAAATTTGTATTCTTAATCCTACATTTGAGATCAATACACCTAACCTTTACTTTAGAAACAATACAGCTAACCCTACCTTAAACTCAGTAGTCTTAATCGTAACCTTAAAATCAGTACTCAAAATTCTAACCTTAAGAACAGTCACTTAATTCTAACTTTAAGATTAGTACTCTTAATCCTAACATTAAAATCAGTACTCACAATTCTAACCTTAAGGTCAGCACACCTAACCTTGGGCTTAGTACTCTTAATAATGAAACTTGTGTTCAGTATGCCTAACCCTAACCTTAAGATCAGTTCATATAATCCTAAACTTAAGCTCTGAACACCTAACCCTACTTTAAACTCAGCAGTCTTAATCCATTCCTTAAAATCAGTACACCTAACGTGAACCTCGCAAGCATGGTACATCTAATCCTATCTTTAAGATTAAGATCAGTAATCCATCTAATCCCAAAATTAAGCTTGGTACACCTAACCCTAACATTATGCTTTAGTAAACCTAATTTTAAATTGAAATTCAGAACACCTGACCCTAAACTTACTCTTAGTACATTTACCCCTAACCCTATCCTCAGTGCACTGTATTCCATCTAAGCTTAACACACACACACACACACACACACACACACACCCCTTTAAGAATCTGCAGTGTGTGAGAAATGTTATTTTGTATGTTCCCTAGCCCCCTCCAAATAAAAATGCATTATTAGTTTAAATCATCAATAATTTTCTTATTTATTTTCTCTTACTCAACTGTCCTATATCTCCATATCCATAATGTAATTAAATTTGATGCAGTAAGACCTGGGGGAGGCGCTGCTGGCACACACACACACACACACACACACACACACACACACACACACACACACACACACACACACACCCCTTTAAGAATCTGCAGCATGGTTACAGAAGGGCTTCGACAGGCTGTGAGAAACGGAGCCATTATATTCATTAATTTAATAATTAGCCAATCATGAGTGAGAATTATTGCTTAATTAGCGTGTGTGTGTGTGTGTGTGTGTGTGTGTGTGTGTGGTTTCTAATGAGATTTGGACGCCATTGATCCTGAAGACATGCTGAATTAGAAAATTACCACTGGGAGTATTAGAGGCACACGCACTGACACAGGAAATGTGCATAGACAAATGCACTAGATCAACACAGACTTCACACTGTTAGGACATTTCAGGTACACACACACACACACACACACACACACACACACACACACATACACACGGTGCGGTGCTTGGAGTGTGCAAACATTAGCAGGCTAATCTACTCCAGGCTTGTCATTATGAGAGCACTAACGCAGGGATTAGCAAATCCACAACAACACAATCGGTTTACAGCATCTGCTGAGAGCAGCTTCGACAAGAATTATGCAACAACACCAAAGCACACACAAAAACAAACACACACACACACACCAAACAGTGGGTACACAGTGCCTGTATTCACCACAAACTGTGTATGCAATACAGATTTTGTTCTTTCATTATTCTTCAGTATGTTTACCTGGGTGAGGACGCCTATTGAGGACCGTTGGGTGGAGGGTCCAATCTTGAAAAGGCAGGTGTTTCTCAGAAAGTGGATACCCAGTGCAGAGAACATACCAAGCCCTATACAAACAGCGAGTGATGAGATTCAAACTTATTATCCATGAAGCTACAAGGAACCAACACCACCTTGCCAACCGTGCCTCTCTGAATAGTTATTTTGTATGTTCTCTAGTCCCCCTCCAAATAAACTTTAGTTCAAATCGTCAATTGTTTTCTTATTTATTGTCTCTTACTCAACTGTCCCATCTCTCCATATCCATAATGTATTTAAATTTGACACATTAGGATCTGGGGGAGGCGCTGCTGCCTCAAAACATCTCCTGTAAGTAATATGGAAGCTCTTCCAGTCTTTCATCGAGAAACATTGTATTTAAGCATTTCAGTAATTTTCGTTACATATTTGTTGGCCACTGGAGATCCTCTTCAAATCTTTGCGCTTCCTGGATGTTGCTTTTGTACCAAATCAGGAAAATCAGGATTCATATAGAAATATTTGGAAAACGGGCGTACATTTATGCCAGCTTTGACCCATTCGTACACCCATAGGTACATTTAGGAGAGAGCGGGATTTGGCGACTCCCTGTGGTAAAATAGAGAATTGCAGCTAAATGTGCAAAACATTCTTAAGCATATTAGATTTGTTATTAATAAATCTAATAATATTTATTAATATTATATTGCCCCCCTCCCCCCTCACCCCCCAAGTCAAAGCTTAGCCCCCCTATTGATAAATCTCTAGTGACAACCCTGGCCCAAAGACATTAAGTTGAGGTGCTGCTGTTTTTATTACTTTAATTATTTAGGTTTGACCACTTTTATTCTTACTTCTGGAAAACACATGGTTCAATGCTGCAGCTACACTTGCGTTTTTTTGTGTGGGTTTTTTTTTTAGGTGATGCCACACCTCATTTTCTCCAAATTTTCTCTTTTTTTGCCTTTCATTCCTCCATTATCACCACTATCCCACTCAGGAATGAATGGGACTCACTTTAAGTTTTCAGGAGGTCATTTGCATGGACCACATATGGATACGTGTGGCCGTTTTTTTTTGTTTTGTTTTGTTTTGTTTTGTTGTTTTTTTGTGCGCTTGCTATTTTCTTGTTTTGCACGTTTCACTCCTGAATCCACGCAGTTTTATAAATGGGGCCGCCAGTCCATAATCTTTAACTGCTCAGCTCTGGATCTGAAGTACAACTGAATATTCGATATGAAAACTGTACTGAAGTCAGACATTCAACTAGTAAAAGCGAACAAGACAGTATGTATATCTACAGAGCGAGAGAGAGAGGGGGAGAGTGAGGGAGATGGAGAGAGTGAACAGAGTGAGCTAATGTCCATTTGGTGTAATGTAATGTAACTGATAGTGGATCTATTAGCTATGAACACTGAGCAGCAAATGCAGCGCAATGCAATTGTAGAAATCGTTGAGAAAATCATATCAACATAGCCAGCGGCTCCTCGAGCGCTGGGGATTCACTTACTGAGCATGGTCACATGCTACCGATAAAGAAAAGATGAGCGATCGAGTAAGAGAGAGATGGAGAGGAGGAGGAGAGAGAGAAAGATAGAATACCATCTGCTTTCTCTTTGTTTAGCATTTCATCCTCAAGAGCTTCAATGGTGCTGTCAATGAATGTGCTTTGTTTTTGGGTTGTAACTTCCTGAAAATTGTGTTACGTTTTCTGTTATTGGATTGATTCTTTGTTTTTATAAGAAATACACTTTGGAAGATGACATAGCTTTTTTATTTCTGTCATGAAAACAATGCACATATTCATGTATATTTTTTAAACAATAAAACTTTAGTCTTATGCAGTTTTGAAGAAATTGCTAGAAAGTTTAGGTTTAAAATGATAAACAAAATGCCCTATTCTCTCAGTGCAATCCTTCTTATGTTCAATATTTCTTTGTATTCGATCAGTGCCTTACTAATCTTTAAGTGTAAGTCTTTGTTTGACTGATTTAATCTGTCATCATTTGTATAATTCTACAAATGAGACATTATCTTATCGTACTGTAGCTTCACCATATCATATGTGGTAGGACTGTGGTAGAGAAGCGGTTAAGAATACTGGACTATGGACCAGAAGGTCCAGGGTTAAAATCCCACCTCTGCCAAGCTGCCACTGTTGGGTCCTTGAGCAAGGCCCTTAACCCACAATTGCTTGGATTGTAAGATTGTACCAATTGTAAGTCGCTCTGGATAAGGGCATCTACTAAATGCTGTAAATGTAATGTTATATATTAAATAAACAGGGAAAAACATTAATATTTATTTTTGAAGAATAACAATTCAAATATCGTGTACTTTTCTTTTATAGATATTTAAACAAAAAGAAACTTTAGTCTCCTGCAATTAAAAGAAGTTAGGATTCTCACTGAGAACGGGACATGCTTCTGGAGTACCACTGAACCCAACCATAGACACCAACCCATTTTTGCATCATTACAATCCTAAACATGACTATGAGGTAGGCTTCCCACATTGGACAATGAGCCCTGGCTCACGTTTGCCATTCCGGTGCATTCCAGAGGCGTCGAGGACGAAACCACTCCCCTCGTAACTGATGCTCATGTTACCAGTAGCTCCTTACAGATGCTGTACAAATCTGATGAGGACTTTATTAGATCACGATGCCATGTGGGACCCCCCATAGAGATCGATCATCTCATTCCGTACACTCCTATGGGTCAAATGGCAGGCCGCAAAATGTGATTGGAAGTGGCCACAAATGGCACTCTGAAACAGAAATTAGGGCTGGGTTTACTAAGCTTGGTTTACGCTTCCTCAGAAAGGGCTTCAGAACTGAACTAATGAACAATGCTATGGTTTAAAGTGTGACGAGAAAATGTCCCGCACACCATTACACCACCAGCAGCCTGAACCGAGGATTTCCAGGGCAGGATGGATCTGTGCTTTCATGTTGTTTATGCCAAATTCTGACCATCTGAATGTCACAGTAGAAATCGAGACTCATCAGACCGGCCAACGTTTTTCCAATCTTCTATTGTCCAGTTTTGGTGAGACTGTGTGAATTGTAGCCTCACTTCCTGGAGTGGAACCCGGTGTGATCTTCTGCAGCTGTAGCCTATCTGCTTCAAAGTTGGACTTGTTGTTTGTTCAGAGATGCTCTTCTGCGTACCTCGGTTGTATCAAGTGGTTATTTGAGTTATTCTTACCTTTCTATCAGCTTGGAACTGTCTGGTCTTAAAAAGGCATTTTCACCCAGAGAACTGGCCTCACTGGATATTTTCTCTTTTTCTGACCATTCTCTTTAAACCCCAGAGGTGGCGCTGTGTGAAAATCCCAGTAGATCAGCAGTTTCTGAAATACACAGACCAACAACCATGCCATGTTCAAAGTCGCTGATATCACATTGCTTCCCCATTCTGATGCTCGTTTTCAGTGATTGGCTGAACAGTTAGACTTGTTAGTGGTAGTGAGGGAGTTGTGGTCCTGGACTGTGGAGCAGAAGGTTCAGAGTTCAGAGCATCTGCTAGAGGATTAGATGCAGCTGCAGATATAGACTTTTCCTGACTTGATTACCCTAGCCCTTTTGCAGAGGAAGTTCCCAACCCCTGACTTGGAGGAACCGGAGATCCCCGGTGTTGAATCTCGAGAAGAACATCCCTACGCTGCCATGTGCTTGGCTTTCGTTTGGTATTAAAAACCGATAGCAGCACCAGTCGCAGTTGCACTCTGTAGCTCGTCGGTTGCTTTGTATTCGATCCAATTGGATTATCCAAATTTTCAAGGCGGTGATAATCAGCTCAGTGCAGAGCTTCATGGCTAATCGAGTTTCAGCAGATCTTCAGTCTTGCTCTCTTTGTGCAGTTCGGAAGTTTCTTTCTCCGAAACAAATCAGCTCTTCCAGATATTACAACCAGTACAGATATTACCCGAAAGAGAGATATTAAAATATGCCGTCATGTTCCAGCTGGCCACATCCAGAATTATTGGCACTCCCGGTCAAGATGGGCAAATGTGGTTATGAGGAAATGCCTCTGTGGCTCATTTAGCAGTCACACATGACTTCCTGTTTCACTGGGGGTATAAACGTGGAATCATAGAGAGGCTTTCTAGGGATTTTTTATCAGAGAGATGTGAATTCTCATGGCTGTTAGATTTGAGTAAAATTATTATTATTATTAAATCATGCTATGTTTAAACATTAACAGTACATATTAGGGGTGGGTCGATATGGTACAAATATTATATCACGATAATTAGACATTTTCACGCTACACGATATTTATCACGTTACATGTGATTTCAGACAAAACACATCAGCAACATTGTTAAAAACTACTCCTCAAATATTTTTTTGTCTCAGCTGTTTTTCTTGATCCTCTGATGTCGTCTTAGCTTTATTCTTTTAATTCTTTTTTTATTTTGTTCCTCACATTTTATGTGTGTGCTTTTATCTTTTTCTGTATTCCTTCTCAGCTTCCTATTTTTTCTACTTTAGTTTTAAACTTTGCTCTTCACATTTCTTCTTAGCTTCTTCTATTTTATTCATACCTCATTTTGAACTTGGTTTTTGGGGGGTTTTTTTGTATTGTTTTTCTCACATTTCTTCTCACTTAATTTTTAATTTTAGTACTTATTCCAATTAGTTCCTACCATTTAGGTGTTTTTTTTTTTTTTTTTTAAACCAATCCTCACAATCCTTTTGTCCCAGCCTCTGCTTTTTAACTTGTTTCCCACAAATGAGCGATCTTAGCATTTCCTATTTGTATTTTACATTTCTTTGTAACTTTTTTTTCCTTTTTCATTTTGCGTTACTTATTCTTAATTTCTTCTTTTCAATGTTCCTCACATTTCTTCTTAGCTTCTTGGTTCATTCCTCATTTCTTCCTAGCTTTGTCTTTTTGCACATTTCTTTTCCAATTTTCTCTAACCTTTTTCATAAAAAAAAGTTCTTGCTTTTTTTTAACTTTTGCTTTTTAACTTCTTGCTCTAATGTTGTCTTAGCTTGTTCTCCCCTTTTCATCCTAGCTTATTTTAATTTGTTTCCTGTGTTTCTTCTCAGCTTCTTGTTTTGTAATTGAATTTTCAGATTTCTTCATAGGTTCTTGTTTTTTTAGTTCACTTATCGTAATTTGTCTCAGCTATTTCTTGTTTAAGTTTCATCCCAGTTTATTCTCTATAAAATGTATTTAGCGTCCAATATCTTTTCATCTTCTGTATATCATGTCTGATATACAGCCTAACCTCGTTGTCTCGCCAACCTCATCTTTCATCACCTGTGATGGCGGGACGGATTTCCCAGCCACCAACCTCGCCTCTCGCCTCTTGCCAAGCTTAAAATGAGACAAATGTCCTGCCAGTAATGAAATTGTACCCCACCATAGTCTGGTGATGTTTTTACAGCGGGGGAACCATAGAATGGAACCATTTTACCTGACCGGCTCTTAACAGCTGAGAATAAATGGCGATAATGGAACTATGGTCACGTTGGAGCACTCCTTCTTGTGTGTTATTGCTTAATTGTAAAAGAGAACATCAGCGAGTGTCTTGGTGATATTTTGTCCAGTGAAAAGAGTCCCTGTGGGATCTCGTGTCTCGAGCAGGTAGGTTTCGGTGGCATGGCATCCTCAGTCATTGGGAGGAGAGGAGGGGTTGCCATGGTGTTAAACCCTCATCAATCAATCAATCAGTCATCAATCTTTGGATAAGAGCAGGAGAAGCTTAAGTTCAGAGCTCTGTCTCTCTCTGGGGAAATGAGAAGTGTGTAAGAACGTCAGACTGTGTGTCGGTCGAAGTGTTTAAAATTCATTTCTTATTAATCATGTGTCTTTTACATGTTGATTGTGTAAAAGCATGATCAGATTAGCACCACACACACACACACACACACACACACACACACACATACACACACACACTCAGTGGAGTGATTTGGGAGCTGGATATGATGGCTGTTTTGTACAGGATGTAATACACATACCAGATGTTACTGACACTTACAGTCACACCATGATTAATGACATTCTACACTTGGCTGTGTGTGTGTGTGTGTGTGTGTGTGTGTGTGTGAGGATGGCGATGATGCCAGTCTTTGCAGCTGACCAGAATAATTCAGCCTAACCTTTATTCGCTGTAATGAACGTCTATTTACATTTACAGTTCCAGCCTTTAGCTGATTGTAGTTGGCACTGACAGACCTAGTGCCCGGCTTTAACCGCTGTGCCACTTCTGCCCATTCTCAGCACCCTGTGCCCTTAACTTACCGTCCAATAGATGCCAGATCTCTAAGTAATCTGGTGGCGAACTTACTAGTACTGAACGTCTCACTCTGTAGCTGGATGCTGGACTTCCAGTCCTCAGTGAGTCAGGACGGACACAAAGCCCCTCCTGCAGCCCCACTCTGAACTCTGCTGCCCCCCACAGGCCACTGCAGTTCATACTGCTGACTTATCCCTTTACTGTACAGTACCAGATCAAACCACATCATCAGGTCTACTGCAGACGGAACCTACTTTTTTTTGTTTTTGGACATTCCTCACATTTCTGCTCAGCTTCTTTTGTTTAAATCTTTTCCTCACTTTTCATCTTTCCTTGTTATTTTTGACTCACACCTCCTTTCTTGTTAGCTATTTGTTTTTCTTATTATTTTAATCTTCATTTTGTTTTTTATTTTATTTATTTTTTTTTTTTTTTGTATTCTTTTATCTGCACCTGTATTCCTTCTCAGCTTCCTATTTTTATATAATTAATTTTATACTTTGCTATTCATATTTCTTCTTAGCTTCTTCTATTTTATTCATACCTCATTTTGTTCTTGTTTTTTTTTTTGGGGGGGGGGTGTTTTGTTTTTCTCACATTTCTTCTCACTTAAATTCTTTTTTAATTTTAGTATTTTTTCCAGTTCGTTCCTACCACTTCATCTTAGCTTTAAAAAAAGTCCTCACATTTTGTCTTAACCTATGCTTTTTAATTTGTTTTCCACAATTTAGCAATCTTAGCAATTTCTATTTTTTCTATTTTTTGTTCCTTTTTCATTTTGCATTTCTTTTTTGCTTTTTCTTTATTTTTCACATTATTCTTAACTTCTTCTTTTCAAGTTTCCTCACATTTATTCTTCTTGATTCATTCCTTTTTTTCTTTTTTTTTACCTTCTTCATTAAAAAATCCTTGTATTTTTCTTATCTTTTGTTTTTTAACTTGTTGCTCTAATGTCATCTTAGCTTGTTCTTTTTTTAATTTGTTCTCCACTTTTCATCTTAGCTTATTTTTATTTGTTTCATCTCAGCTTCTTGTTTTGTAAATGAATAGGTTCTTATTTTTTAATCCACTTAATAATTCATCTCAGCTATTTCTTGTTTAAGGTTCTTACACACATTTTGTGCCGGCTTCTTCTTTTTTAATTTGTTCCTTACATTTGTACATTCCTCACATTTCAGCTCAGATTTTGTATTTTTATTGTGTTCTTTACATTTCTTCTTATATTTTCTTTTTTTATTCAATTTCATTCTTCTTTTTTAATTATTCCACATCATTCTTCTTAGCTTCTTCTTTTTTATTTATTCCACATCGTTCTTAGCTTATTCCGGTTTATTTTTTTCTTCCCATTTCTTCTTGTATTCTTCTTTTTTTTATTCCTCATGATTCTTCTTATCTTTTTCTGTTTAATCCATACCTCGTTTCTTCTTAGTCTTCTTAGCTTTTTTATTTAATTTTTTTCACTTTTCTTTAAAAAAAATCTAACCGTCTTCATAAAAACATTTTCCTTTCATTTTGCTTTAACTATTGCTTTTTAATTTGTTTCTCTAATGTCATCTTAGCTTGTTCTTTCTTTATTTATTCCCCATAATTCATTTTAGTTTATTTTTATTTGTTTGCTGTATTTTGTCTCAGCTTCTTCTTTTCAATTGTATCTTCACATTTCTTCTTAGGTTCTTATTTTTTTAATCCGCTCATCATCATTTATCTAAGCCATTTCATTTTTAATTTTGTCACTCACATTTTGTCTCAGCTTCTGCTTTTTTTTTGTTCCTTACAATATTTCTTAGCTTCTACTTTTTGTACATTCCACACATTTCTGTTCAACTTTTATATTTTCACTTTGTTCCTCACATTTCTTCTTTGCTGCTTCTGTTTTATTCATTTCTTCTTAACTTTTTTTGTTTTTTTAAGATTTCTTCACTGTTTAATTTGAGTCTTTTTTCAATTCATTCCTAACATTTCATCTCAGATTTTTTTATTTAATCCTCACATTTAGTCTTGAATTATTCTTTTTAATTTGTTTTTTGTGATTTAGGAATCTTAGTGTTTTCTATTTGTATTTCTTTACATTTCTTCTTAGATTTTTCCTTTTTCTTTGCACTTTCTTTATTTTTTCGCATTACTCTTAGCTGTTTCTTCTCAAAGTTTCTTTTTACTTATTTCCTGTATTTCTTCTCAGCTTCTTCTTTTCAATATCTTCACATTTCTTCTTAGAATCTTATTTTTTCGTTCACTCATCACAATTTATCTAAGTTATTTCTTTTTTAAATTTCTCATTCACATTTCTACTCAGCTTCTTTTATTTCAATTTTTTCCTCACATTTCATCTTTCCTTTTTCTTGTTGATTCATTTCTTCTTAGCTATTTGCTTTTTAATTTACTCACATTTCTTTTCATTTTTTTCTCCAGTAAAAGCCTTTCCAAACATTCTCAGCTTTTTTTTGTTCCTCTAATATTTGTTCCTCACATTTTATTGTATCTTCTTTTATCTGTTCCTGTATTTCTCCTAAGCTTATTTTTATACTTTAATTTTATACTTTGCTTTTCCCAGTTTTTCTTAGGTTCTTCTGTTATTTTATTCCTTTCTCACATTTCCCCTTAGTATCTCTAATTGTTAGTTTTTTTTCTTCACACACTTGTTCATTTTCAGCTTTTTCTTTGTTCATTGAATCTTCACATTTTTCTTAGGTTCTTGTTTTTAAATTCACTCAAATAATCTGAGCTATTTCTCTTTTTTAATTTGCCGCTTCTTCTTTTTCGTTTTTATTTATCACATTTCTTCTCAGCTTTTGTATTTATTTTGCTCTTCCCATTTCTTCTTAGCTCATTTTCTTTTAATTAGTTCCTCACATTTCTTCTTAACTTCTATGTTTTTATTCCTCAACATTTCTATTTTTTTTTTTGCTTTTTTTCTCACACTTGTTTTCAGTTTCTTTTTCGATTCGTTGCTCATATTCTTTCTTCTTTATTCATTGAATCTTCACATTTCTTCTTAGGTTCTTGTTTTTTAAATTCTTGTTATTTGTCGCTCATAGTTCATCTCTGCTTCTACCTTTTTATTTGTTCCTCACATTTCTTCTTAAGTTCTACTGGGTTTTTTTTTCTTCCTCAAATGTCTTCTCATCTTCCTTTTTATTTCTTCTTAACAGTTCTCTTTTTAGCATCTCTAGTTTTAATTTGTTCCTCACATTTGCTCTCAGCTTGTTTTTTAATTTGTTGCTCATGTTCCTTCTTGGTTTCTTCTTTGTTAATGTTCCCTCCATTTCTTGTCAGCTGCTTTCTTTTATTTGTAGTTACTTTTTAAAATCTTCCCCTTTTTTTTGTAATTCTTTAATTTTCCTCACATTTCATCTTAACTTCTACTGTTTTCCATTTCTTCCTTAAATTTATTCTCTTCTTTTTTATTTCTTCTTCACATTTCTCCTTAGCATCTATTTTTAATTTGTTCCTCACACTTGTTCTCAGCTTCTTTTTTAAATTCATTACTCATGTTCCTTCTTTCTTAATTGAATCTTTTAATTTCTTCTTAGGTTCTTGATTTGTTTGTTTGTTTAATCTCAGCTTCTACTTTTTACATTATTTCTTAGTGTCTACTTTTTTATTCCTTTATTTTTCAGATTTTTCCACACACTTTTTTAACCTCTTTTTAAATTTATTAGTCGCATTCCTTTTCAGTTTCTTTTTTAAATCATTACTCATGGTCCTTCCTCTTTGTTCACTGAATCTTAATATTTCTTTTTGGGTTCTTGTTTTTAAATTCACTCAAATTACTTGAGCTATTTCTTTTTTTGTTTTTTGTTTCTCACATTTCATCTCGGTTTCTGTTTTTTATTTATTCCTCACATTTCTTCTTAAGTATTTTTAAGTTTTTCATTTCTTCCTCAATTTTTTTTTTCCTTTTTGTATTTTTCCTCACATTTTGTTTTTTAGCGTCTCTATTTTTAATTTGTTCTTCACATTCACTCTCGGCTTCTTTTTTAATTCTTTGCTCACGTTTTTTCTCGTTACTTTGTTAATTTTCCTTCCGTTTCTTCTCAGATGCTTTTTTAATTTGTAGCTTCTTTTTCAAATCTTCCCCACTTTTTTGTAGTTCTTTCATTTTCCTCACATTTCTTCTTAACTTCTACTGTTTTTCATTTCTTCCTCAAATTTCTTCTCTTCTTTTTTTATTTTTTCCTCACATTTCTCCTTAATGTCTCTATTTTTATTTTGTTCCTCACACTTGTTTTCAGATTCTCTTTTAATTCGTTTCTCTTATTCCCTTTTCTTTGTTCATTGAATTTTCACATTTTTCTTTTTAGGTTCTTGTTTATAAATTCACTCAAATTACCTATTTCTTTCTTCTTCTTCTTCTTCTTCTTCTTTTATTTATTGATCACTTACATTTCATCTCAGCTTCTCTACTTTTTTATTTCTTCCTCAAATTTCTCCTTAGTGGCTCTATTTTTTCCTCACACTTGTTCTCAGCTTCTTTTTTAATTCGTTAGTTATGTTCCTTTTCAGATTCTCTTCTAATCCATCACTCATGTTCCTTCACTTTTCTTCTTAGGTTCTGGTTTTTAAATGCACTCAAATTAATTGAGTTGTTTCTTTTTTGTTGTTTTTTGTCTTTCACAGTTTACCTCCGATTCTACTTTTTTATTTGATGATCACGTTTCTCCTTAAGTTCTACTGGTTTTTTTTTCATTTCTTCCTCAAATTTCTTCTTTTCTTTTTTTTTTAGTTCTTCCTCACATTTTTCTTTAGCGTCTCTAGTTTTAGTTTGTTCTTCACAATAGCTCTCAGCTTCTTTTTTAATTTGTTGCTCACGTTCTTTCTCAGCTTCTTCTTTGTTAATTGTCCCTCCATTTCTTCTCAGCTGCTTTTTTAATTTGTAGCATCTTTTTAAATCTTCCCCACTTAATTTTTTATTTTTTATTTTATTTTTTTCCTCACATTCCTTCTTAACTTCTGCCTTTTTTCACTTTTAGTTTTCTTTCCATTTGTACTTGGCTGCTTTCTTTTAAAAAATATTTCTGAATAGATTCTTTTGAAAACATTCTCCACTTTTTTTTAATTATTCACTGAATTTTCTTCACGTGGCTCAACCTCTCTTTGTCTCTTTTTATTTATTTGCTCCTGATATGAATGCTCAGTTCTTTTTTCCTTTGCTCCACATGCACATGCTCCTTTGCCGTTTCCCTTTTTCTAAATAAACTCTGAGCTGAGGCAGAGACTTTTGCTTTTGGTTCATAATAGGAAAGAGAAAGAGCGGGCGAGAGACATGGAGACAGTGAGGGAGGAAGAGAGAAAGGAGGGAACACCCTGGCTCAGGAATAACCACTGCACTGATTTGTGCCTCAGGCAGAGAGAGAGAGGGAGAGAGAAAGGGAGGGCGGGCATGCAAGAGAGAGAGAAAGGGGGAAGGATATCCCTGCACGTGTGTGTGTGTGTGTGTGTGTGCGTGTGTGTGTGTGTGTGTGTGTGTGTGTGTGTGTGTAAGAGAGAGAGTGAATGAAACGGAGTGTGTGTTCAGTCTGAGCTCATTCCTGCTCTCTCCATGGCCGACTCCGGCTGTGTCCTGATACCCAACGCTGCAGCCATGATGCTCCCTCATCCTGTCCCTGCCTTCCTCTACATGCACGAGGTAAGATCATCCTCATCCTCACGCCTCCCTCGGTTCATCTCTCTCTTTAGTCTCTCTCTAGTGTCTCGCTCCGATGCTCGTGCTGAGTTTGATTGTCTGGGGGACCGGCCGGAGATTTTGTTGTGCTCCTCTTTTGTTCCATCAGTCACCCCTGGATTTAGATTAGCATACACTGTGTGTGTGTGTGTGTGTGTGTGTGTGTGTGTGTCCATCAGTTTTTTACATGGGTGCGTAGTATACAGTATGTTACGGGACATTGTCAGACCAGAGCAAATCGGTGTGTGTGTGTGTGTGTGTGTGTGTGTGTGTGTGTGTGTGTG
>JAJAGP010001777.1:74893-160192 GCA_025084515.1 Ancistrus triradiatus | reverse complement strand
TCTTGTTTACAGACTGCTTAGTCCTGACCGTTGTGGATGTTTTACTTTTAATATTTAAAGCTGTAAGCACAGGAAAGCACACAGAAAGCTACCATTCACTGCTTTACCCGGCAAGATCACAGTGTTCTGTACACTGTGATATCCTCCCATGGAGACTTACATTATAAATTGATATCATATGTGCTATATGATTTATCATCGGGTCCAAAAATCCATAAATATTCCGATGTAACAGTTATTTCTCCTTGCTTGTTCTCTACTATAAAATAGACTCAGTTTCTATAATTTATACAACATTTTAAAAATGTTTTTTTGTCTTGTAAACAATTACCCCTATATCTACTAACACTAACCTTGTCATATAACACTAACTTTGCAGGGATCACACTGAAATATGTCACATTTTTGCACATTTTAACACTGTATACAAGTCAGTGAAGTACTGAGACCCAAGGGGAGTAAATATCATTTGAGTTTTTTTTGGGGGGGGGGGGCAATAAACAGTAAAAATTTCGCAAGAGCAATTCCTGAAGGAGACATCAAAGGTGCTACCAAAAGTACTGTGGTACTAAATGTACTGGTTTTATTATGCTCAACAAGTAATACTAGGAATCCCCTGTAGATGGCACCATATATAGCGTTGTTTTTCACAGTGAGTATGGCGTGATCTCATCTCACAGAATCATAATCATGCATCATGAAGATACTTTTAATATAAATTTGCACTGTAGTTATTGCATATGCTGTCATTACATGTCACTGGCCTAATCTCAGACACTGCTACATTGGTTTACAAAAACATAGGAAAAAAATAGGAAATCAGGAAGGAGGCAAATACTTTTTCACACCACTGTATATATACATATATATACTAATATTTAAATTGGTTTGATATTCCGAAAAACTTAAGTGTGACAAATATGCAAAAAAATAGGAAATCAGGAAGGAGGGAAATACTTTTTCACACCACTGTATATATACATATATATATCCTTCCTGATTTCCTATTTTTTTGCATGTTTGTCACACTTAAGTTTTTCGGAATATCAAACCAATTTAAATATTAGTCAAAGACAACACAAGTAACCAAAATGCACTTTTTAAATGAAGGTGTTTAATATTAAAAGAGAAAAAAAAATCCAAACCTACATGGCCCTGTGTGAAAAAGTGATTGCCCCATTTGTTAAAACATAACTTAACTATGGTTTATCACACCTGAGGTCACTGTCTCTAGCCACACCCAGGCCTGATTATTGCCACACCTGTTCTCAATCAGGACATCATAAATAGGACCTGCCTGACAAAGTGAAGTACACCAAAAGATCCTTAACAGCTACACATCATGCCGAGATCCAAAGGAATTCAGGAACAATTGAGAAAGAAAGTCATTGAGATCTATCAGTCTGGAAAGGGTAATAAAGCCATTTCTAAAGCTTTGGGACTCCAGCGAACCACAGTGAGAGCCATTATCCACAAATGGAGAAGACATGGAACAGTGGTGAACCTTCCCAGGAGTGGCCGTCCGACCAAAATTACCCTAAGAGTGCAGCGATGACTCATCCAAGAGGTCACAAAAGGCCCCACAACAACATCCAAAGAACTGTAGGCTTCACTTGCCTCAGTTAAGGTCAGTTTTCATGCCTCCACCATAAGAAAGAGACTGGGCAAAAATGGCCTGCATGGCAGAGTTCCAAGATGAAAACCACTGCTGAGCAAAAAGGACATTAAAGCTCGTATCAATTTTTCCAGAACACATCTTGATGATCCCCAAGACTTTTGGGAAAACATTCTGTGGACTGACGAGACAAAAGCTGAACTCTTTGGAAGGTGTGTGTCCCATTACATCTGGTGTAAAAGTAACACAGCATTTCAGAAAAAGAACATTATAGCAACAGTAACATATGATGGCGGTAGTGTGATGGTCTGGGCTGTTCTGCTACTTCAGGACCTGGAAGACTTGCTGTGATAAATGGAACTATGAATTCTGCTGTCTACCAAAAAATCCTGAAGGAGAATGTCCGGCCATCTGTTGGTGACCTCAAGCTGAAACGAATTTGGGTTCTGCAGCAGGACAATGATCCAAAACACACCAGCAAGTCCACCTCTGAATGGCTGAAGAAAAACAAAATGAAGACTTGAGTGGCCTAGTCAAAGTCCTGACCTGAATCCTATTGAGATGCTGTGGCATGACCTTACAAAGGCCGTTCATGCTGGAAAACCCTCCAATGTGGCTGAATTACAATAATTCTGCAAAGATGAGTGGCCAAAATTCCTCCACAACACTGTAACAGACTCATTGCAAGTTATCCAAACGCTTGGTTGCAGTTGTTGCTGCTAAGTTTGGCCCAACCAGTTATTAGGTTTAGGGGGCAATCACTTTTTCACACAGGGCCATGTAGGTTTGGATTTTTTTCTCCCTTAGTAATAAACCCCTTCATTTAAAAACTGCATTTTGTGTTTACTTGTGTTGTCTTTGACTAATATTTAAATTGGTTTGATGTTCCGAAACACTTAAGTGTGACAAACATGCAAAACAATAGGATATCAGGAAGGGGGCAAACACTTTTTCACACCACTGTAGTTTTATTAAACACAAAGTTGTATTGAATACATGCAGCATCAGCGTGAGTAAACTGAATGCTGAGCACCGTTTGCATTGTGCACTGACTGGCACATACCTGTACAGTTTATCTTCATGTCAGGAGCAGCTGTATCATTTGTTATGCTCTATTATTCCATATCGTAGTCGTGATCAGACTTGCAGTACTGTAAGGAGGCATATTAGAGCATTCTGGGATTCCTAAACTGATCAGCCCTCTTTAGGTGATGCCATGGTATCTGACTCGGCCATTCCAAAGCACACATTTTCTTCTCTTCGTGTGTTTTGGCTCATCACCGCAGGCATCTGGGTTCAAATCCCATTGCCTTCTGACCAGGTGGGGCGTTGTATGCAGACATAGTTGTGTCTGGGGGAATTTCTGTAGGAACATTCAGTGGTGTCTCATCCAGGACATTACTCCTGCACCCTGTGTCCTCTAGTCATAGGCTCTGCAGCCCTCACAATCCTGACAAGGTCAACATTAAATCTTTTTTGATTATTAGTTTAGGCGAAATGTATTACTTTTCTGTAGTGACTGTTTTGGGCCAGTGGTTAATGTACTGGACTATGGCCTGGAAGGTTTAGGGTGCAAATCCTACCTCCACCAAGCTACCACTGTTGTGCCCTTGACCCACAATTGTTTGGCTTGTAAAACTGTATCAGTTGTAAGTCACTCTGAATAAACTGGCATGGCAAATGTAAAGTATTGACCAAAGGTTGAGGGTTCAAGACTCAGCACTGGCAAGCTGCAATGGTTGGACCCTTGAACAAGGCCCTAAACCTTCAATTGCTTGGATTGTACCCTGTAAAAAAGACCTGTATCAGTTGTAAGTCGCTCTGGATGAGGGTAATAAATGCTGTCAATGTAGGTTACTTTGTAATTAAAGCAGAAATCCAGACCATTCCAAAGGTGCACAAACCTTTTGATGTAGTAATATTAAACTGAATATGGATTAAACAAGGACATAGTTTCCTTCTTTTTTTACTGAGTCCAGCACACCTGATCTAACACAAAATCCCAATTCATAGCTATTTTATTCTCATATGGGAAATGTTTTGGTTTGCACACTAAAGAGTTATTTAGCTTGTCCCTCCAGGGAACTCTGAAAGCTTCAAAGAACCTTTAATCATCAGACATTTTTTTCTAGGAGTGTCATAACTTCTGGATGAAATCACAAGCAAAGGTCAAAGCACTGCTCCAAACAGCCAGAGCTTGAAAACAGTCTGGCCTTTTAAACCCTTTTGGCACGGGGTGAAGGTTCTACGTCCTGATGAAGAGAGAGAGAGTAAATAACATCATCAGAGGCCCACACCTGAAAGAGGTTTAGGTTTAAAGAAGGGAGTTTGGGCTATGGTGGATCTGAGGTGTGTGTTGGTTTGATCGGTTGGGGGGGTCACACTGGTTCATGGTTCGTAGTGATAGACTAATAAAGATGCCAGAGAGCTGCACAGGCATCACATTATAGTCCAGAATTATAATCACCAGTAGTTCGGGGGATATTTGGGGGTAAAATTGCCTCCAGCATGGTGCTCCAGTAGCACAGCAGTCTAAGAGCTGGCTCACCACCACAGGGACCTGGACCACCAGGTCGGATGTCACGGTCAGACACGAATGGCTGATTATAAGGGTCAGGAGGCCAGTAGGCGAATCATTATCAAATGTATTATATAGAGAGACTTTACAGCAGAGCACTGTCTCAAAGCAGCTTTACAATAACTTTCTAGACCCACAGCCCAAACTGAGGAAGGCTAGGGGGACAGTGGCAAGGAAAAAGTCCCTAAGTGTGATAAGGAAGAGACTCTAGGAGGATCAAGACTCAAAAAGGGGACCGAATCTCCTTGGGCAGCCTAGATTATAGTAATTACATTAATAATAATAATAACCAGATATAAAAAAAATTTAAAGAGATTAAATATTTAAATAAATCATTCATTCATTCATTCATTTTTATATCCACTTAATCCCGATCAGGGTCGTGGGAGAGCCGGTGCCTAGCCGGTAACACAGGGCACAAGGCAGGAACAACCCTAGACAGCACGGCAATCTATCATAGACACACACACTCACACACTAGGGCCACTACATATACAGTGGGGCAAAAAAGTATTTAGTCAGCCACTGATTGTACAAGTTCTCCTACTTAGAAAGATGAGAGAGGTCTGTAATTTTCATCATAGCTACACTTCAACTATGAGAGACAGAATGAGAAAAAAAATCCAGGAAATCACATTGTAGGATTTTTAAAGAATTTAATTGTAAATCATGGTGGAAAATAAGTATTTGGTCACCCACAAACAAGCAAGATTTCTGGCTCTCACAGAGCAGATGGCACCAGTATTAACAGTATTAATTTTTTTGAGCAGTATATATATATATATATATATATATATATATATATATATATATATATATATATAAATATATTCACAGGAGTTCCTATGCCTCTTAAATTCTCACTCCAGCCAGGGATGAGGATTCACACTAGGTCTGAACATGGTTGTTAACCAGGTATTGCCCTACATACCAACTGCCACACCATTGTGCCAGTCAGGCCAGCTGCTTTAGCACCCTGTTTCCGCTCAGGTTACTTTTACTGTCCCTTCAATCCCTTAAACTGCACAGACGGTCTAGCAGTCCTTTGTTACAATTCCTTATCCCTCATGATATCCTACGAAATTGTAACAGA
Organism: Ancistrus triradiatus; assembly: GCA_025084515.1. NCBI lineage: Eukaryota > Metazoa > Chordata > Actinopteri > Siluriformes > Loricariidae > Ancistrus > Ancistrus triradiatus. Next base: position 154,906 of record JAJAGP010001777.1, on the reverse strand, counting down.
ATGTTGGTATGACCCTGAGGCTATTGGAATTGTCATTACATACCTCTGTATTCTGAAAAACGATATACACACTGTGCCAGATCAGGACATGAAGCCAAACGCTATGGAGAAATAGTTGTGTATAATGAACAGAATCAGAACAGAATCTGGTGCTATCAGCAGTGGATCACGAGAGGGAAGGAAGGAGAGGGAAGGAAGTTCTGTAAATGGATAATACAGTGAATTAGGTGTTCCAGAGCATAAACACTGACGCAGGCACGCAGGGTTGAAGGAGGTAATGTGCAGGACCATGACCGAGAAACACTGCATTAAAGCAATTTCCCTGGGCTGCCCCACCTGATGTATATATTGTGAGACTGACTCCTATGTTTCGGCTGGAAAGGGCAGACGAGTCGCCCAACTGGACTTGCTCAAGTTCTAGAAAGTGCTGAACACATGACGAGTGCCGAGACAAATTTTGCTAGTCAAAATGCAACCAGAACCGAATTGGACAAGTTGTGAAGTGGTCGAGTGCTGAGGTTTGACTGTACCTGCATAGCATTTTACATTTACATTTACATTTACAGCATTTAGCAGACGCCCTTATCCAGAGCGACTTACAATTGGTACAGTCTTACAATCCCAGCAATTGTGGGTTAAGGGCCTTGCTCAAGGACCCAACAGTGGCAGCTTGGCAGAGGTGGGATTTGAACCCTGGACCTTCTGGTCCATAGTCCAGTACCTTAACCGCCAGGCTACCACAGTCAGTACCCATAGCAGGCAGAGTGGTGCAGTGTTTCAGCTTCAGGGTCCCAGGTTTGATTCTCTCGCCCTGCAGTAATGTCCTCTGGATGATCTCATTTATTCTCACATTTTGGAAAACATTTCAGTAGGTGCATCGACTAGTCAATATTGGCTACGGGGTAATTGCGTAAAAATCTTCCTATTATATTAATGGGCCCATACTCTCCATGACCTGCACTTGCAAGTTTGAACACCTAGATCTGGGGTGGCCAGAGGCCCGGTGTTGGTGCAGGCTCTCATTCCAACCTGCTTTCTGAAACAAACAGCTGTTCTTTGAGCAGTTACGTTTGTGCACGTGTAGAGAAGTGGAAAAGTACCAAGATAAAAAGTCAAATACTGAATATGTTCTGTTTTTAAGAGATGTTTTGAAATCCAATAGCAGCTTTAATCTCATGTCATAGCTTACATGACTTCTCAAGTTAGATTATAACTTTTAAATCAAATAACAATCACATTATTATTGTGTGTGTGTGTGTGTGTGTGTGTGTGTGCGTGTGTGTGTGTGTGTGTGCGTGAAAATGAATTCAGTGCTGTGACGCTTTAGCGAAGGTTACACAATGCCATAATTCAAGTTCTGACTGGTTGGGCTCTTCACTCGCCGTGGTTTGGAGCGGCTTCTCGATGCAGATAGCTGTGCTGATACTTCTTACAGGATTTATTATATATTTTATCTGTTTTTGTAGCTTATCTTTGTAGTATCTGTGTACAATAAATAACTTTATGTCTAGGAACATATTTGTAATATTTCTGTGGGATTTACATGGCACCTTTTTATAAAGTAAAGACGTCCCACATCCACTGTCCTAGTCGTTCATGTATCTGACGCCCTCTACAGGCCATGGCGGGATGCCCCAGGGTGTGTGAGTGTCCCGCTGACCACCTCACGTGCCCCCCAGGTGTGAGTTTGATACCCGATGGCTGTGGATGCTGCAAGGTTTGCGCCGCACAGTTAAACCAGGACTGCTACGAGGGCCGGCCCTGCGACCATCATAAGGGGCTTGAATGTAACTATGGCAACGATGTGGGCAGCACCCGCGGAATCTGCAGGGGTGAGTGATGCAGCAGGTTCCTTTGTTTAAATTTAGAAGGTATGCTAATGAAGGCATTAATAACTTAAAAGATCACTAATTGTACTTTAGATCAAAAGTGTTGCTTTTAATGCAGCTGTGGTAGCCTAGCGGGTAAGGTACTGGACTATGGACCAAAAGGTCCAGGGTTCAAATCCCACCTCTGCCAAGCTGCCACTGTTGGGTCCTTGAGCAAGTCCCTTAACCCACAATTGCTTGGATTGTAAGACTGTATCAATTGTAAGTCACTCTGGATAAGGGCGTCTGCTAAATGCTGTACATGTAATGTAAATGATGCAATGCTCCATCAAAAGGCATACATTTTAAATCCAGCCCTGCGAGTTGCCTCAGACATTCCAGTGTATTTATAAGCTTATGTATGAGGGCTGTGGTTATATAAAGGAACTACCTGGGTTTGGGTCAAGGGATTTGTTTTGAAGGGAGGAGCAGGGCATGTTCGGCAGAGCCACCACGGGACTCGAGCCAAATACCTTCTGTAAACACGTCCAAATATCTTCCATTCTGTCCTAAAAATAAACCTACGCAAAAGCTTAAATAAAATGAACCTCTCACCCGGCTTCAATCGGTTTGTTTTTTTTTCCTGTCGTGTAACTGTCCGTTGCACACTAACATGTTTTTACTGAAGTGAGCAGTGTAATTTTTGGCACCTCGCACTGCCTGCGAGGCGACACGCGATTGCAATGAAAACACTGACAAAGCCTTCGCTTCTCATCATCGCCTCTCTGTTCAAACCTGAATACCTGAGTGGTGCCATTTAGGGCAAATGTTCTGGCTCAGGATCAACAGCGTGATTCCAGGAGTAACTAAAGTACATTCAGATTTGCCAGAGAGAATGAAATCTTTGCTTAGAGTACTTTAGTAGTACATTGTTAAACAACTGGTATGCCCCCTTTAATGTCCATCGTTGGGCATTATCAGAGTCACATAGTCTTTTTATGCTACTGCAATGTAAATATAAAGGGTATTTGTGCAAGAAAACTGCATGCAAACGATACGTAAATGCATCTGAGATCTGATCTACCATCTACACAGCATCCGGAACTTAAACTGTTCCACACATCACTCATTTACATTTACATTTACAGCATTTAGCAGACGCCCTTATCCAGAGTGACTTACAATTGGTCTTACAATCCAAGCAATTGTGGGTTAAGGGCCTTGCTCAAGGACCCAACAGTGGCAGCTTGGCAGAAGTGGGATTTGAACCTTGGACCTTCTGGTCCATAGTCCAGTACCTTAACCGCTAGGCTAAGGTAGTCCCACTCCCTCCAGGAAATACACAACACCATGGTTCTTCAATTACAAACACACATTATATAAACACACACGATGGAATATAAACATAAACAAACACCTCACTGGCTGCACACAACCCAGAGGGAATGAGTCCACATAAAGAAACACTAATTTCCAGGACAGGTCATGCAGTACCACCTATTAAATACTTTAAACCTTTAAGTAGGTAAATCCAGCACCCAGCTACTAGTAGGAAGTCACAGCGGTCACATGACCGGAGCTCGGCACTCATAGGTATATGTAGTGTTAAGCAGAGTACAAACTTTTCCATATCATGTCTCTGCTTGTGTCTGTGTCCTAAAAGTGGCCTCTCACTAATATGTACTATTGGATCATTTCCCTCAATAAGTAACTGACCAAGTATATTTTTGTCTCATTTGTTTAACTGGGTTCTCTTTATCTAGTTTTAGGACTTAAGGATGTCTTAGGTCATAGTTAGGAAGAAATATAGAAAATTCTAAAGGGTTCACAAACTTTCAAGCACCACTGTATATAGCTCAGTTGAAATGCAACAAAACATGAAGCATGGAAGAAGGTATGTTATATAGAAACATTATTACTGTTAAGCAAATATTGACGTTTTATTTAATGTTTTAGCTAACCCTAAGCCCAAGCCCCACCCAGCCACAGGCTTCTGCCCATTATGGGCTGTCCTGCCCAGTCAGGGGTTTGTCTGCAGGGCTGGATACTGTTGACAGATTAATAGCGAGGGAGGTTAACATAATGAAAGCCCATCATTACTAAAAGCTCAGTGATGCTGAAGATCCACAGTGCATTCTGGGATTCATAGTTCCTTCCATCATAACATACAGCAAGTACAGTAATCCATGCCTCTGAGTGGGTGGTCCCTATTTCAAGATTCATTTGCACGGCGCAATCCGTACCGAATGTGCACAGCATCTCGCCTTTCTCTTTCACAGCTAAGCTGGAGGGGCGCTCGTGTGAGTTTCGCGGAAGCGTGTACCAGAACGGGGAGGATTTTCGCGCCGGCTGTAAGATCCAGTGCACGTGCATCGACGGCGCCGTGGGCTGCCTGCCTCTGTGCCCCCCGCTAGGTCTCAAGGCGTCACCCTCCTGCCCCTCGCCGAGGCTGATTACAGTGCATGGCCAGTGCTGCCCAACCGTGGACTGCAACGGTGGCTCCTCAGTGCTGCCCCCCCTCCTTAGGCACCCAGAGCCGCCTCCTTACATCTACCCTCACCTCGCACCTTACCCCAAACCCTTCCCTAAGAATTACCCACAGGACACCTTGAGTAATGAACTGATGGAGGCGGCCAAGAAGTGGGAGAAGCCACGAGGACTTAAAACCTTGCCAGGTGAGGAACCTCGTGTTGTGCAAATGGACAGTGATAAAATTCGTACGAGATACTATTTAAGCCATCGATGGGCCCAACAGCGGCTGTTTGAAAGTATTGGCACTTGAACCACCTGGCCCTTTTCCGCTGAGCCACCAGTGCCCAATCTGTCGCATGTGCTCTATGTGTGCATGCTTTAGTTTTTGAATGCTGAGTATTTTCCAACGGAGCCTTGTGAACCAGAGCCACACATGTGCTTTCACCACCTAGTAATCAAATGCTCTGTGCTTCAGTGTTGCCTGTTTGGTCAATGGTGCATGTGTAGTTACTTATTCACTCTCTCTCTCTCTTCTCTATCACTCGCTCTTTTCAGCATGGAAGAAAGCAGGACGTCCACATAAGTGCGTGGTCCAGACCACCAAGTGGACGCCGTGCTCTCGGAGCTGTGGGATGGGAGTGTCGTCTCGCGTCACCAATGAGAACGCTCAGTGTAAGCTGCTGAAGGAGACGCGCCTGTGCACCGTCAGACCCTGCAGCTCCATGGCCGTGCCCATAAAGGTACTACATTCATCCCGTCATAGCCTTAGGTCCGCTCGCCGTAACGAGCCTAGTTCATCCAGGGAGACACACTCAGACCCTGTGAGTGGCTCTTTGGTACAACCCCAAATAAAAAAAACCAGTATGTCTTATGTTTACTTTGACTTTTATTTTACTGCAGACAATATGAACCCTAGATATTTCATCTGTTAGTAAACACCCATTCTTGCACACAGGCCTGCTATGCATTAAAAAAAGTTGTGACGGGGGCAATTTAGGGCTAGTAATGAGATAGAAAACTATGAGATTTCAAACAGGTGATGTCAACAAATGAAAAAACAATGTTCCTCAAAGAAAGACTGGAAGGGATTTACATATATTATAGCATAATATCATTAAAGGATCCAAGGAATCTGGAGGAATTTCAGAGCATAAAGGGTAAGAGCACAAGCCTAAACTGAAGAGGGGTGATCTCTGATCCCTCAGACGGCACTGCATCAAGAACCGTCATTCATCCATAGCTGATAGAACCACATGGACAAGGGATTACTTTATCAAACCTTTATCAAGCTCTACAATAGAGAGTTACATTCACAAATACCACTTAAAACACTACTGTACAAAAAAGAAGCCTTATGGTAACCATGTAAGGAATCGGTGTCAACTTCTCTGGGCTTGGAGGCATCTGGGATGGACCATCACACAGTGGGATTGTGCTCAGACCCATCAGATCTTTTATTGGACCAAAGACGAAAAAAGGACCATCCAGCCTGTTATGAGGAACAAGTCCAAAAGCCAGGCTCTGTCATGGTATGGGGTCGGGTCAGGACCCTTGGTAAAGGTCATTTACACTTCTGTGATGCAGCATTAATGCAGAAACGTACAACAGAAGCTGAACAGGGACGTCCATGCATTTTTCAACAAGACAATGCAAAACCACATGCAGCACACATTATAAAGACATGAAGAATACTGGCCTGGTACTGGACTGTCCCAAAAAGAGAATGTGTGAAGACTTCTGTGCAGTGCAGGTGGTAAGCTGCTGGACCTAGCTTGGCATGTACACTGTAAGACCGCATCAGTTGTAAGTTGCTCTGGATAAGAGCCTCTGCTAAATGCTTTAACTGTAACTAACTTGTTTGATGGAGCCTACATACAGTGATTCAAATACATATTTGAAGTTTTAGCATCCATCCCTTTTCATTTGGCTCCACACTACCCTTTTATGCTAAAGAGGATAACGTTTGAATACTGCATTCAGCTAGCTGCGGTTCAGCTCTGCCCTCTAACAGACCTCTCACTGAAGCTCTCCATGGTTTACTAATCCATAAATTCTTGGGGAAACTCCATGGTATTTCTACACATAGTAAGCGCTCTTTGCTTTCGTGAGGGGGATAATTCCGCCAAAGCATGAGCGCTTGACCAGCTGTTGTGCCGGAGTTTCAGGCATGGGCTGGATGTGATGCCATGGCGCCTCGGAATTCTTTCTCTCAGCTCTTGGCTAACGCCGAGTGTTTAGCTAGTTTATGTCGACCTTCACTCTCCTTCCCTCTCGCACCTGTTACTCACATCTCCATGATTTAAGTCTTTCTAAGCTAAGCTGACTTAACTGTTTAAAAGGCAACATATTTCAATTTCTTTGTGATTTAAAACTGATTAGACAAAAAAGTAAATGCCAATGTGATTTCAAACAGGGATTGTAATAATTATTTGATACAAAAGCAGTATTCAGGAAAGGCTGAGTCTATGAGGAGCAAAGATGGGCGGAGGATCTCCAGTTTTTTTGAAGGGATTTACATATTTCTCCCTCTAGAGTATATAATAGCATAGTTGACCAGAAAAAAAACATGAAATATCTCAGGTTCAAACTGTCTGCGATGGAAATGTAAGACACATTGCGGGTTTTTTTATAATGTGGATTTTCCTTGTCCATTGTCCCAGCTTTTTCTGATTTAGGGTTGTACTTTGTAGATGTTTTGCTCTAAACCTGGCAGAATCTCGTCTCCCTTAAATGTCTACTATTAATTGTTGGTATTTTTGGTGTTAGCCCAGCATAAGGACCTACAACTTGCTGACTTTCCCGGAGTGACCATACTTCTTGCGCTAAAAGTACACAATTAGAGACACAGCTTTAGTCACCATTGTACAAAAAGACGGCAAAGACCAGCAGGACAGGGCCGATGATGTGTTTTGGACATTAGCATGCTGGTCCATCAGACTTAGCGTTAGTTCGCCAGTGGCGTTAATATTTTCGGATCCTAACCTGCCCTGTGCCTCTGGTTTAACAGAAAGGCCGGAAGTGTTCCCGTACGCAGAAGTCCCCCGAGCCGCTCCGACTCCACTACGCCGGCTGCCGCAGCGCTCGCCTCTACCGGCCCAACTACTGCGGCGTGTGTCGGGACGGCCGCTGCTGCGCCCCGCGCCGCACCCGCACGGCGTCCGTGCTCTTCTCGTGCCCCGACGGCGGTCGCTTCGAGAAGGCCGTCATGTTCGTGCAGTCCTGCAAGTGCTCCGGCGAGTGCGACCACCTGAACGAGGCCTCGCTGCCGCCCCAGCGCTGGCTCTACGGAGACGTCCATAAGTTCATCGACTAGCCGGACTCACTCGCGCCGAGCCTGCTTTGACACCCCCCACCTCACCCCCCGCCAACCCCCGATAGAGTAGCGCTTCCGAGTCTCGTCGGATTAGGGATGGGAAGCGTTTGTAGAAGCCCACGCTAGGGAACGTCACCTGCTCTGCCTGGAATGAGTTTAGGATCGCATGCATAGTGAATGACTCGCTGAAGGAGCATATTCAGTCCCTAAAGTCCTCGTCTACTCCGGGTGCTTGGTCAGGCTCACCCCCGAATCTGTAACCCCTTCCGAAGGCGAGCGTTCTGGACGTATCTGAGAACTGGAGGAGTGTTGTGACTGTGCAGACTGTGCTGGACCTGGGCAGAGTGTGAGAGACACGGGACGACGGGATTAACCTCCCCTAACAACCCCATAAAGCTTCTCTTTTTATCGTAATCAGCGGTATTTATTGTTCGTGGCATTGCCAGTTAGTGCCAAGGAGCTGACCACAGGGAGCCCTGACGGATTCCTGGACTCCTGTGACCCCCCTATGGGTCTGCCAGGGGAACGTTCTGCTGACTGGGAGTAATTACAATCCTGCCTCTGGTTTTGCCTTAATGAAAATGGGTTTTCGGAAAGGCCAGGGCATGACGTAAACGTGTAATTTAAGCGTGGAGGGAAGGGCGGGACTCGGCCTCATTCGGTCTGTAATCTAGCGAGCCATGCCCGGACCTGGGCTCGTGTTCTGGTATCTGTTGCGGTGCTGAGGTCTCTGGTTCAGCCCCCTGGCTCCGTTATACAAGATGCTGGATGTGATATAATCCCTCGTTACCGAGACCAAAGCCCACATGCGGTACCGGAGCTCCACGTGCGAGCCAGAACAAAGTTATTCAGCGTATTCAGAAGCTTTAGGTCGGTATTTTATATGCACCTCGTTTTGCTTTGAACTTTTTTTAAATAGTGCCGTGAAATGGATAAAGAATGGAATTTCTAGGAATAACAACATGGCTGATCCGAGGCTATAAATGTGTTTAAATCTGCTTTACCGATTTGATTTTTAGGCTGTAAATGAGCTGTACGTCCTTTTGATGCTTCCAGAGTGTCAAGGGTTCTAGTTTGTTTGATTTCTAAATGCCGTCTTTGTTTGTGCTCGAGACCTCAGGCCCACAAGTTCTCCTTTCAGACAAAACAGTTCACAGAAAGTGCGGGCTCTTTAAAAAAAAGCCTCTGAGTTAGCAAAATCTTGTATTCGATGTATTCAGTGTTCCTTCCTCAAGACTTTTTGCTTATGAAGTTTGTTTGTTATTTTCGATCCATGACTTTCCACGTCTTGACAGTTTCCCGCACAAAATTCGCCACAGAAAAATTCTTTAACCTAGGACGTGCAGTTCCGCTGCTTCACCTGCAGGTTGCTATGTTTACTGGTCGTACGTAAGAGCCAGCTGCTGGACCCTGGGTGGGCTTGCGATGTGAAGTTCGGCTGGTGCGATGGACTGGCGTCCCAACTAGGGGGCGATTTCGTTTGCGCCCAATCACAGCAAGATCAATTTAGCAGGATCGTATATATTCAGTATCCTAACCGTGGTCACATTGGCAATCAACAAAGCAACAGGTGATTGATAGGGAATGTCATTTGAATTCCAATAATAGAATATTATGCCTAATAACTGGACTACAGGCATCATGGTTGGAAGATCGCACCATTGTTTTATTCGGGGGAATTTTTGTTCAAATTTGGGAGGGAAACGAATTCAGACGTGCGATATTGTCAAAAAATGATATCTCGATATTTTCTCAGGATTCCTTTTGTCGGTAACGCTAATTAGACAATACTTCGTAGTGTATATGGTGGGTCTAAATTATTCAAAAGTTGTTGGAACCCTCCTCTCAGAAAATCCTGAATTGGCTTTTCTCAGAAACTGGCCTTTATGTCTTGCCATAAATCACCTTTTAGTGCAGAATGATTCTGTTAAGGTTTGCTGAGTGTGTTTATTAGGTTCAAGCCTGTCGTGGACAACTAACTACCAAAGTTCAATAAGTGAGTGAAACAAGCTAGTCGTCGAGCTGTCTTAACGCTAACCGATTTCCGACAGTTTGCAGATCGCCGTCTCAAAGCCAACCCACCTCTAACGATGTAGACCGTGAGGCTGGTGGTGTCTGTATTTTGCCTCCTGGCGCAGTTTGTTCACTCATTTTTAATTTCAGTCTCGTGCTTTTAGGTAGAACGCTAGCCTGACTTGTGGCGCTAGCACGCTGCATATGCACAATCCAGAAACAGCCAATCATGCGTGACCTGGCCAGAAGACACGCCGGGACCCGAACCCAGGTTACCGTTGAGTAGCGAAGTGCCGCTGCAAACTCGCAACGTTTTAAAAACAATATCGTGTCATGTTGTACAGAGCTTTGACTGTTACAAGCATAACCCAGGGTTTGTTTGTGTAAACTTGAAGTCTACCGCCACCTGCTGGTAACATAGCACCTTAAGGAAATAAAGCGTACGAGCACAAACTGAGCATGGTATTTTAGGATGTTCACTATTTCAGAGACAGAAAGCACTTTTTATTCATCTGAATATATGTATATATCTTTAACGATTTAACACGCAGTTTTCCTGGTCAGGGTCGCAGATGCTCTGGTGAATGCAGAGTGCGGAGGTGCTTGAAAGTTTGTGAACCCTTTACAATTTTCTATATTTCTGCACAAATATGAGCTAAAACATCATCAGACTTTCACACAAGTCCCAAAAGTAGATAAAGAGAACCCAGTTAAACAAATGAGACACAAATATTATACTTGGTCATTTATTTATTGAGGAAAATGAACCAATATTACATATTAGTGAGTGGCAAAAGTATGTGACCCTTTGCTTTCAGTATCTGGTGTGACCCCCCCTGTGCAGCAATAACGCAGCTAAAACGTTTCCTGTAGCTGTTGATCCGTCCTGCACACCGGCTTGGAGGAATTTTTAGCCCATTCCTCCGTACAGAAACAGCTTCAAGCTCTGGGATGTTGGTGGGTTTCCTCACATTAGCTGCTCACTTCAGGTCCTTCCACAACATTTCCATTTGGATTAAGGTCAGGACTTTGGCTTGGCCATTCAAAAACATGAACTTTATTCTTCTTTAAACCATTCTTTGGTAGAACGGCTTTGTGTGCTTAGGGTCGTTGTCTTGCTGCATGACCCACCTTCTCTTGAGATTCATTTTCATGGACAGATGTCCTGACATTTTCCTTTAGAAATTCTCTGATATCATTCAAAATTCATTGTTCCATCAATGATGGCAAGCCGTCCTGCCCAGATGCAGCAAAACAGGCCAAACCATGATACTACCACACCACCATGTGTCACAGATGGGATAAGGTTCTTATGCTGGAATGCAGTGTTTTCCTTTCTCCAAACATAAAGCTTTTCTTTTAAATCAAAAAGTTCTATTTGGTCTCATCTGTCCACAAAACATTCTTCCAATAGCCTTCTGCTTTTGTCCACATGATCTTTAGCAAACTGCAGACGAGTAGCAATGTTCTTTTTGGAGAGCAGTGGCTTTCTCCTTGCAGTCCTGCCATGCTCACCATTGTTGTTCAGTGTTCTTCTGATGGTGGACTCATGAACATTAACATTAGCCAAAGTGAGAGAGGCCTTCAGTTGCTTAGAAGTTACCCTGGGGTCCCTTTGTGACCTCACCAACTATTACACGCCTCTTGGAGTGATCTTTGTTGGTCGACCACTCCCTGGGGAGGGTAACAATGGTCTTGAATTTCCTCCATTTGTCAACACAATCTGTCTGACTGTGGATTGGTGGAGTCCAAACTCCTTTAGAGATGGTTTTGTAACCTTTTCCAGCCTGATCAGCATCAGCAGCAAACTGTTTCTCTGAGCTCCTCAGAAATCTCCTTTGTTCATGCCATGATACACTTCCACAAACATGTGTTGTGAAGAGCAGACTTTGATAGATCCCTGTTCTTTAAATCAAACAGGGTGCCCACTCACACCTGATTGGCATCCCATTGATGGAAAAACACCTGACTCTAATTTCACCTTCAAATTAAAACTGCTAATCCTAGAGGCTCACATACTTTTGCCACTCACTAAGATGTAATATTGGATCATTTTCCTGAATAAATAAATGACCAAGTATAATATTTTTGTCTCATTTTGTTTAACTGGGTTCTCTTTATTCTACTTTTAGGACTTGTGTGAAAATCTGATGATGTTTTAGGTCATATTTATGCAGAAATATCACCAACTTTCTAGCACCACTGTGAGCATGCCCTGGACTGGACACGCCAAACCCTGCTGTTTGGCAGGACGAACTTCCCAAAGTTAGGGGTTTGTTGTATGACTGAGAACTGAAATGAGGAATCTATGTCCAAATTTAGAGTTATTTTATTTTTTGAGGCCTCATAAGTCGAACCGCTGCATCCTGTTGTACATCATGGACTTCAACTAGGGTTTGATTGTGGAAACTTGCTAAATCTGGCTTCATGGCTCCAGGTCAAGTGCCACCTGCTGTTTTAAAAAACCCTGATCTGTTTTTAATGTACCCTCGACATCGCAACAGTAATATATTTCTTTTTTTTTTTTTTAAAAGGACTGAGGTTCATACTGTCAAAATGTGGTTGCCATGTTGTGTTTATCTAAGTAGTATTACACAATTCAAATAAAAACTTGAAGTTGTCACACAGCGCAGGATCATCTCAGTACGAATATGGACGTGGATCAGCACCAGCACACCTGCTCCTCATGACCCACACATCACTCCAAACCCATGAAGCAGATCTGAGAGTGTATTATTTACCAAAGCATTTCAATCCTCTGATTCCTATTAAGCAGTGACGTGACTGAGCAATAAGAAAGCCCAGATGGATATAAATAGGAATAATAATAATACCAGAGCTGGAGCGTTCTGGCTCTAGTCCACACCTGCTGCTTTTAATGATCAGACAACAATTCCAACGGCTCAGACGCGAGATCTCAGGACTTACAAGCGCTTGTTATGGCTTTGCAATGAGCAGGTGTTTGGGCCGCCCGGGCTCGAGAATGTATCATATGTAATAAAGATCCAACCCAATCCACGCAAGGCACATGCACGCATTTACAGGGACGATTTAGAGACACCAATAAATTGAGGAAACCCACAGAGACACGGGGAGAACATATAACCCTATCCAGAATTTATTGTTTGTAATTTTTGTATTTCAATAGGTTTTCTGCTCGTTTTAATGATTGGCTACAGATATTCTTACATTTTTATTTGAACTGTAGTTAATTAAGGCCATTTAATACACACTGCCCAGCCAAAAAAGGGTCAACACCTGGATTTAACTAAGCAAATAGTTAAATAGTTTAAAAAAAGAGCCTCCCATTGGATAATTCCTGCATTGCTGATGATGTTTCAGCTTCAACAAGTTCTTTAACCCTAACTGATGCAGTGAGGAGCTTCTCATTTGTTAAACAACCATGTGGAAAGATGCATCCTGTGGTCGTGGAAAAGATGTTAATCTTTTTCAGAAGGGTCAGATTGTGAGAGAGTGGATCAGGGAGCATGAGCCATCATTATCACACATGGATTGTCCACCACAGAGTCCAGAGCTGAAGCCCATTGAGAATCTTTGGGATGTGCTGGAGGAGACTTTGTGCAGTGGAACACATCTCCATCATCAGTACAAGGTCTTGGGGGAAAATGAATGCAGCTCTGGACAGAAATAAATGTTGTGACAGTGCAGAAGCTTGTGGAAATGATGCCACAATCAGAGGTGGCCCAACCAAATATCAGTGTGTGACCTTGTTTTGGCCAGGCGGTGTATGATTTTTATGTTGTTATTACAGGTATTAAACCCTTTTCTAATCGGACTTATTTGTCATGGGTTTGAATGGGGGCTTAACGTCCAGATTCTACAAACTCCTGCAGAACAAAGGAGCTTCTGCTGTAGCTGATAGAACTGGTCCTTATTCCTAGAAAACTAGAAAGTAACAGTATTCCAATGGTGCAATGCAGTTTGCTAGCCCTCAACCTGTGGTGACCCTGTTGACCAAAAGTCTGAGGACTGCCAAACCAAGACCCTTAACCGACATATTAATGGACTGTAAGACTAAGACTGCAAGAACAGAACGTCGCTCCGGGTAAATATTTTCTGGGGGTCTGGAATGGATTCATTCAGTTTACATCATCCCTCATCATCAAGGGAAAAATTTGCTCGGTACTCATCGTTTTTGATTCTCGAATACCCTGAAACGAATTAATGACGAGACCTGAGGTCCCACTGTATCGGTGTGGTGCCATTTTGTTTTCCATAAGCGGGCTTACATTTGTCTCGTTGTACTAAGGCCTTGAATTTGATCTCATACCCACAGACACCCTGTTCATACAAGTCTGGTTGGTGATGCATATATTAAAGTGAGACGTTTCTCGACAGCCTGCATTTGATGTCTTGAGGCAGGTACATGAAGCCCATTTAAAGCGTTATGGATGAACACGGGACATAAGGCTAGACAAAAGAGAAGCACAACGAAAGGTAGCTGTATAAAAAGTTTTAATTCCATTAAAACAAAAACATGATGATTCTGAACACCCCCCCTCCCCCAATCCAGTAAGAGAGACAATAAAAAGTTACAAACGGCATTCAGGTGCAGAGCTTTAAAATGAACGGCACAGACTAGAGGCGGCACGCTGAGCGGGCGGAGGTCTCCTGGAGCGGCACGGCGGCTCATCTGGACTGCTCAACTGCAGAGAGAAACGACAGAAGTTGTTACAGGTCTGTGAGAGCCAGAAATCTTGCTTGTTTGTGGGTGACCAAATACTTATTTTCCCCCATGATTTACAATGAAATTCTTTAAAAATCCTACAATGTGATTTTTTTCTCATTTTGTCTCTCATAGTTGAAGTGTAGCTATGATGGAAATTACAGACCTCTCTCATCTTTATAAGTAGGAGAACTTGCACAATCAGTGGCTGACTAAATACTTTTTTTGCCCCACTGTATATGACTTTAATCAGATTTGGCAGAGAGCGGATAGCGGGGAAAAAAAAAAAAAAAACCATGGTTGCCATTAGAGATTTTGCTTCTTTTGGGTGTAGACCAGATGAAGGACTCTCGTGGGATCCCTGGAATTAAACGCAGCACCTGCTAAACGGCTATCAAACACGTTGGAGACTGGGAAAACCGAGGAAGAGTTTGAGTGTTTAATAGAAAATTATTAAATAATGATTATGGGTTGGTTGCAAAGCAGAAATCCGATTATTTCTTTCCCCAAGTCATGTAAACCCAAAGCTTTGACATTAACTGATTACCCAAGTCCATGCAAACTAAATCTAATTACTGACCAAGACTCTCTGCAGTGATGGGATTATTAAGTCTGAGCGTACAGTGCTAAACATCAGTTACACAAGAGACCGGAGGAGTGGGAGATCTTACTGTAAGTGGAGATGTCGATCTCTTCCGGCAGCTCTGCCACGTTGACCTCGAAGCGATCCTGCACGTCGTTCAGGGTTTTGGCGTCCGTCTCGTCAGACACGAACGTCACGGCCAGACCTTTAGTGCCAAACCGACCAGCACGGGCCACCTGTCCAGTCAAAGGGGAAAGATCAGACGCTTTAGGCTCAGCCATCCGGCTACTGCCTCATAGCTCTGCTACCCCTGTGGATTTTGTATGTTCTCCCCTTGTCTAGATGGTTTTCCTTCCAAATTCCAAAGAGGTGTGTGTCAGGTCTACCGGCCTCTCTACAGCGCCCCAGAATCAGAACCTTTATTGTACCCCCTGTACCAGTGGTACAGGAACTGCTCTTACTGCAGGTGTCAAAACTCTCCCTCTCTCTCTCAAAATTACATTAAAACTAAATTAAGTGCAAAATAAATAACTGTGGTGGAATTAAGGTGCATATCAGGTATTACTTAACAGAGGAGAGCAGAATGTTATAGTTTACTCTGTCTCAGTCCTATTCAGGCTTTATCAGTAAGTGTTTGTGTTCCTGACTGTCATGCTCGGGCAGAAAGCGGGAGATGAACATTAGAAGCCGGTACAGAGCAGAGCTTTATTAGGAAACTGGAAAACACTGGAGAACCGAGTCAGTAATGAAACTAAGACCTGGACATGCAGAGTCCACAGACAGTCCAAATCACAGAACAGGAATGCCTTGTCTTATATTTCAACTGTCAACAGGGGTGGGCGATACGGCAAAAATATACATCATGATATGCAATTCTGAGATCCCACAGTGACATGCTGCACTTCATCCAGCTGAGAAGGACTAATGACCCTCTAGAATGAACCCTGCAGTTTGTCAGTGTTCTTTAAGCACGACGATATCGCCATAACACAACTGATCACAATACAATATAATATCGTCATATTGCTCAGCCCTAGGATAAAATAAGCACCACAGCCAGCACGACCGGTCCCTATCCGTCCCTACCACAGAGTTAATGCATCACCAGCTAATCACTGCGTTAAGGAGTTCCCCTCGCTCATCTACAGCAGACTGATCGGCCACCGGCGGCGTTCAGACTCACCCTGTGCAGGTAGGTGTCCGAGTCCTCGGGCATGTCGTAGTTGAAGACGATGTTGACTCTCTCGATGTCCATGCCTCTGCCGAACAGATTGGTGGCCACCAGGATCCTCCTCTGGAAATCCTTAAACTGCTGGTAACGGGACAACCTGAGGGCAAACACAAACACACGCCGTTTATTCACCGGGGCTTTTTCAGGCGATTAGGCATTAGAATCCGACATGTAGGCAAGAGCCATAGGCAGCAATGTTCAGAAAGAGGGAGGAAAAACACAAGCAGACCAAGCTAAAGCTATTCCTGGCCGAGGACGAAGCAGTTCAGTGGAACAGGACAAATGGACAGGAAGCGCATGACTTCATCTCCTTTCCACTGTACTGAGGTTCTTCCAATCCTGAACTGATATTTACATATTTTTAAATTCCACAACAGCTGCAGAGTTAGTTACCTAAAGCAGGCCCAGGTGGGATTAAAATTACATTTGCTTTTACACGAGTTTTAGACTCTCTGATATGACTTCCATATGGACCTGTCAGGTCTGCTTCATTCCTCCCTGCAGAAAATTACATTCAGATGTATCCGTTCTTCACCGATCGATGTGTAAAAGCGGAGCTCTGATCCTTTTAAATCCCTTCTAGATGCACATTCTATGATTTTACACACAGATGTCTTCTCGCAATGAGGAAGGGAAAAAACAAGAGGGAGAAGGACTGAGAGAGAAGGGACGATCACAGCTTTGGCAATACTAGTGTGAATATTTGTCATGCCAATTAAGCCACCTTTGAATTTGAGGGGGACAAAGTGAGAGAGAGAGAGAGAGAAACACAGAGAGAGAGAGAGAGAGAGAGAGAGAGAGAGAGAGAGAGAGAGAGAGAGAGAGAGAGAGAGGGGGGGGGTTGTCCCCTCTTCTCTCTTATCTCGTCTCTCCCTCTCTCGCTATCTCTCTTGCGCCCGCCAGCCATACCCTGACCAGAGACGTGTTGATGTGACGTGTCAGATATGTGCCATCTATACAGAACAACCGGGAACATAGAGGGGGACTGGGGTTCAGAGGTGGTTGTTGCTAGATGGACAACAACATCGAGACGACAAGGGATCAAGAGAGATAGAGGGACAGTGGGCAGAGATGGACAGCGGACAGACAGGAACAGATATTTTGACTGGGGCCAGAGGGGGTGGGGCAGAGAAGGAACAACAAAAGCGAGGACAGACGGAACAGTAGGGAGAAGTTTACGAGATTGTCATAATATTTGCAGCGATACACATCCCTTTTCTACCCGCTCTGCTCTTTACTCCTTTTTCCTGCTCTTTCCGCCCCTCCAAAAGCGTAGACAGACAGGGACAAGATGGGGACGGTGGGCGGATGGACACGAGACAGACAGGGACAGAGCGAGAGGGCCGAGGGGCAGAGAGGGGGGGGGCCAGAGAAGGGGACAAGCGAGACATACCGGGACAAGAGAGGACAGGGGTCAGAGATGGCCAGCGATACAGACAGGGGGAAAAACATAGAGAGAGGTGACAGGGGCAGAGAAGGGGTGGCAGGAGATTGTGGGTGGCAGAGATGGGAACAGCGAACAGACAATGGAAGAGAGAGAGGGAACGAGGGGGCAGAGAGGGGGGTGGCATAGAAGGACAGCGAACAGACAGGGACATAGAGAGGTACGAGGGGGCAGAGATGGGACAGCGAGACAGGGAACGAGGGGGCAGAGCGAGGGGGGGCAGAGATGGACAGCGTACAGACAGGGACAGAGAGATATGGACGAGGGGGCAGAGAGCGAGATAAAGAGGGACAGAGAGAGATGGACAGCGATAGAGAGAGAGAGAGAGAGAGATGGGGCAGAGAGACAGGGACAGAGAGATGGATGAACAGAAGGGGATAGCGAGAGAGAGGGACGGGGGCAGAGAGAGATGGAAAGCCATAGAAATAAATGGGACTTGTCATGACATACGTGGTTTTTCATGGCAAGGGCTCAAAACTAACGGTGATCCAATGAAATGAGCACGCTGCAGTTTTCTGGCCAGTTTCTGACCATAATTTCTGTCCTGCATCTGTGTGGGGGGTGGGTGTGTTCTCTACGGATCTGGCCATTTGCTTCACACTCCTCAGGGAACAGAACAGGGTGCAGACACCTTAGTAACAGCGTCTCTTTTGGCCGGGTTTCCTCGAAAGAGCAAAGAGCTCAAAGGGCCGGCTGTACCGAACAAGCGCTAACGCCGTGTACGAGTCGTGTCTGAGCCAGTCGGTGACGGGAAAGGAATATAAACTTGGGCTCGAGCCAAGCCAAACACGTACTAAACGATTATTGAGCAAACTCAGAGCCGCGCTGTCCTGACTCGTACATACGGTTCAGTTCAGGTGAGCACACGGACCAAAAATAACAAGCCGAGCAGAATCCGCGTTGCGCAACCCATTCTTTCACGCCTCCTAGACAAGGCGGCCTTTTACGAAGGGTCCGGGCAAGACCACGTACCGCTCCTCCTGGGCCATGCCCCTGTGGATGGCGATGGCGGGGAAATTCTGCTCCACCAGCAGCTGAGACAGGGCCACGCAGCGCTGCACCGACTTCACGAAGATCACCACCTGCAGGCAGAGCACAGCAATTACAACACGGGACTCCACTTCTGATTTATTACTACTTTTGGCTTCAGGATTCACGCCTCCTGGACCCACGGTTAAAGAGCACTAATGGGGTTTCCCCGCCTCACCTGGTTGAACTCAAGAACGTCGAGCAGATCGAAGAGCTTGCGGTTCTTCTCGCTGTCCTTCAGCTTGCAGTAGTACTGCTGCAGACCGTGCAGCGTCAGCTTCGTCTCGTCATCCACAAACACTTCCATCGGCTGAGGGAGCAAACGAGAGAGGGGGATTCACACGCAGGTCTGAGCCAACGGCGCCTCACTAGAGTTCTGCCCTTTATTCTGAGTCACCCCATAGAATAATTGGGGTACAAACGTTTTAGTTCATGACCATCACACAGTGATGTAACATGGAAAATGGAACCAATGGAACCCTTATTCCATATATATGGGGCTGAAAGAAATGCCTAAACTTAATGAAGAAGAGGCGTGTCCCAACACTTTCGAGCACATAACAGATGTACTAATGGCACGCCACACCTGCGCTCCCTCTCCTAGACAGCGATCAGCTGGTGACCGCCGGCGTACAGGAGGGGACGGAGCGCGATGATCCTACCCCGTCACCGAATACAGTCACCATTAACACTCACGTCCTGCATGAACTTGCGGCAGACGGGCCGGATCTCTTTGCTGAGGGTGGCGCTGAACATCATGCACTGCTTCTCGTGAGGCGTGAGCCTGAAGATGTCCTGCACGTCCCGCCTCATATCTGACACAGAGAGAGAGAAAGGAATGAGCAACGCACCAGCCGAGCAGGAAGAGTGCCGAAGCGTGTGCTGGTCCTACCGAGCTGCTCCAGCATCTTATCGCACTCGTCGAGGACAAAGTGCTTGACGTTTTTGAGGGTGAGGGTCTTGTTGCGGACGAGGGCGAGGATGCGACCCGGCGTTCCCACCACGATGTGCGGGCAGTTCTTCTTCAGCGCGTCCTCGTCCTTCTTGATGGGCAGGCCGCCGAAAAACACGGCCACCTTCACCGTGGGCATGTACTTGGAGAAGCGCTCGTACTCTTTGCTGATCTGGAAGGCCAGCTCTCGCGTGTGGCACATCACCAGCACCGACACCTGACGGGAGCACAGGGAACACGTGGTGCTTAACGATGGAGCGAGCTTAAATGCACTTATGATCTGGGTGGGATTTCTGCAGGTATCTGATTATTTAGTGGTCCTGTATGCAGCATACTCCTACATAGGATCAGATTAAGGAGACCCATAGAGAGAGCGGGATTCTCCTCAGTAATCTGATTTCTCGTAGCACGTACACCTATTTCAATCGGATTTGGCAGTCTGTGCAAACCAACAAAAAAGCATGGTTGCCAGGTCTGCTTATACTTAGTGATTTTTCTTCTGTCGATCTTATTTACATAGACTAGTTGGGGATTCGCTCGTGGGATCTGGCAACCCTGGAATAAAAAGCTGCACTTGCTAAAGTCAAGTCAGATCTATTTATATAGCGCTTTTTACAATGGAGCATTGTCTCAAAGCAACTTTACAAGTTTAGATTATCTCCTAATATCTACGTCCAATCCCAAACTGAGCAAGCCTAGGGCGACAGTGGGAAGGAAAAACTCCCTAAGTGTTATAGGAAGAAACCTTGGGAGGACCAAGACTCAAAAAGGGACCCAAAGTCCTTGGGTGGTGTAGACGATAAATCTAAGAATGAAACTAATAAGTCATGGAGTCACAGTTCAAATAAAATGTGCACATCAGCATTAAGTAGTCCGATACACAGAGTCATTCTAGGATCAAGTCTAAGCGGGAAAGTCCACATTCATTCATTCATGGCCAACAGGCTGGCTGGAGGACAAAGAGGACGGACGAGAGACGTACCTGTCCATCCACAGGCTCTATCTGCTGCAGGGTGGCCAGCACGAACACGGCCGTCTTACCCATACCAGATTTGGCCTGGCACAGGATGTCCATACCGAGGATGGCCTGCGGGATGCACTCGTGCTGCACTGAAACACAGGCGCAAGAGTCGTTACACACAACCATACAAACCCTAACAACAAACCGCTTAACCGTGCGGTACCAGTACATAATGACACTGAGAACTGACTTTACTGTTCCAATCATTCAACATGTCAGGGATAGGCATCGATTATATTTTATCGATTCCGCTTCTTAACGATTCCAAGTTTTACTTGGAATTTATACAACAGAAACTTAAAATATAATCATTTTTACGTTACGTGTTTTTCTTACCATTTAAAATTACTACAAGTAAAAGACAATGTGGCTTAATGTTCTAAAGCAGTGACTTAGGAACAACAGACTATGGATGCACTGATACGACTTTATCAGTTCCGATACCAATACAAACTTAACACGTCTTAATGAGGCTTTAATGTCCTAAAACAATGACCGGATAAAACAATCTTCCCTCAGTTGATACTGCTTATAAGTAAATCTCTACTACAGAAATGATGAACATGTGGTCCAAAAGAAATCATTTTCACTTACAATAACTTTAAATGCGAAGGGAAAAAAAGGTTAACGTAAAAATTATCCCTTTCCTTTTGGACCACAGGTTCATCATTTCAGCAGTAGTGATTACTTATAACCAGTAGTAACAGAGAAGTTTGGTTTTCCTAGGGAATTATTTTAGTACATTAATCCAAGTTAAGAGTTTTAGACTCTCCCACCTAATGCGGGGTTTGAGCCAAGAGACCTCAGTCAGGCGAACCTGGTACACTGCTAAAGCTCAAGATCATGCAGTATCGAACAAAACTATATGCTGACACAACACTCCGGTCCTGGAAGATCGATGCCTTCTTAATACAGACACATTTTAGCACCAAATACATAAGACGTGTTACTAGGAACCGATAAGTGAACTCTATTTACTTTTAAACGAGTGCCCCATTCTTGGACCCAAACCTACAGTGGAGCAAAAGTATTTAGTCAGCCACTGATTGTGCAGGTTCTCCTACTTGGAAAGATGAGAGAGGTCTGTAATTTTCATCATAGCTACACTTCAGCTATGAGAGAAACAATGAGAAAAAAAAAATCCAGGAAATCATATTGTAGGATTTTTAAAGAATTTAATTGTAAATCATGGTGGAAAATAAGTATTTGGTCAATAAATTTAGTTCAACTCAATACTTTGTAACATAACCTTTGTTGGCAATGACAGAGGTCAAACGTTTCCTGTAAGTCTTCACCAGGTTGGCACACACTGTAGCTGGTATTTTGGCCCATTCCTCCATGCAGATCTCCTCTAGAGCAGTGATGTTTTGGGGCTGTCACTGGGCAACACGGACTTTCAACTTCCAGCTCTCATCAGGTCCCTCCATGTAGTTCTGGGATGTTTGCTCACCGTTCCCATGATCATTTTGACCCCACAGGATGAGATCTTGCGTGGAGCCCCAGACCGAGGGAGATTATCAATGGTCTTGTATGTCTTCCACTTTCTTACAATTGCTCCCACAGTTGATTTATTCACACCAACCTGCTTGCCTATGGTAGATTCACTCTTCCCAGCCTGGTGCAGGTCTAAAATTTTCTTCCTGGTGTCCTTCGACAGCTCTTTGGTCTTGGCCATGGTTGAGTTTGGAGTCTGACTGTTTGAGGCTGTGGACAGGTGTCTTTTATACAGGTAACGAAGTCAAACAGGTGCCATTAATACAGGTAACAGAAGAGCTTCTTAAGGAAGCGGTTACAGGTCTGTGAGAGCCAGAAATCTTGCTTGTTTGTGGGTGACCAAATATTTATTTTCCACCATGATTTACAATTAAATTCTTTAAAAATCCTACAATATGATTTCCTGGATTTTTTTTCTCATTTTGTCTCTAATAGCTGAAGTGTAGCTATGATGAAAATTACAGACCTCTGTCATCTTTCTAAGTAGGAGAACTTGCACAGTCAGTGGCTGACTAAATACTTTTTTGCCCCACTGTTCTTATTGTTACCCCAACTTGTAAGGACCAGAGGTCTAGATGAGTTAGCAGCACCAGCTGCTTCAAAGCCAGGATCAAAGCACCCACATGGACGAGCTTTGAGCAGTACCTTCTGACGGATGCTCGAACCCACAGTCCACGATGGCCCTCAGCAGTTCCGGTTTGAGCAAAAAGTCTCTGAACCCCGAGCTGTGGATGGACACGTAGGAACCCTTCACCTCCTTCTTCCCGGCCGGGACGGCGCTCTCCGGCACTCCCTGTGGCTCCTCGTCTTCCTCGTAGTCCAACAGCTCATTATCAGCGTCAGTTTCAGCCATGCTGGAGACACACGAGGAGAAAAAAAAAGTAGTCAGTACAGCGCCGCAGCTCACGGCTAATGCACACTGGGCGAAGAGAGCTTCTGAAGATCACGTTCAGCTCGTGCAATTTAACATTTTAACTTACAAGGTACAATCTAAGAAATTAAAGTTGAAGTGCCTTGCTGAGGGACCCAACAGTGGCAGCTTGGCAGGGCTTTAAACCCTGGACTTTCTGGTCAACAGTCCACTATCTTAATGGATGTGCCACCAGTCACTGGACTGGAATTCTTAGACAAGATATGCTTAAGCTTATGGGGATTCGAAGAGAGTCACCAAGGCATTGGATCAGATGACCGACTGGTTGGATTGATCTTTTTGTTTTAGGTGCCATGGAGTAACGTTACCAGCAGAAACACTGGAGTTATAGATGAAGTAGTGCTGGGCAATATGACCTCAAATCAATATCACCTCGATTACAATTAATGAACACTTAATTGTTTTGTTTTCTCCACAAGGTTTGTATCATAAATATGCCCAACTCTTAAAACTGGGGCATTTTTTCTAACAAAAGGGTGCATATAGTTTGTTATAAACTGCTCTGTGTTTGAGTTCTCCTCCATGTTCTTCCATGTTTACATTTACATTTACAGCATTTAGCAGACGCCCTTATCCAGAGCGACTTACAATTGGTACAGTCTTACAATCCAAGCAGTTGTGGGTTAAGGGTCTTGCTCAAGGACCCAACAGTGGCAACTTGGCAGAGGTGGGATTTGAACCCTGGACCTTTTGGCCCATAGTCCAGTACCTTAACCGCTGACTGGACAGGGACGAGTCACATGACTAAACATGCAGTAGTATGTTTTTAAGCGGACAAAACATGAACACCCAGTGGGGATCATACTAAGAGAATTGTGTTTAAGTATTAACATTATTAAAATAAATAAATAAGTTCAATAAAAGAAAATCAACATGGCCAAGGTTATGTCGGTTAATGGTTCTCAATGTCGGTTCTGATTACTTTTCGATGAATTGCCCAGCCTTATATATACACTAGTGATGCACGATATATCGGCGGCTGATGTATTATTTGTCGATATATGGATTTTTCCTCAGTTATCGGTCTGCTTTTAGAATCTTATTCGATATTTAAATGGGACTGTGGTGGCCTAGCGGTTAAGGTACTGGACTATGGACCAGAAGGTCCAGGGTTCAAATCCCACCTCAAATCCCAAGCTGCCACTGTTGGGTCCTTGAGCAAGACCCTTAACCCACAACTGCTTGGACTGTAAGTCGCTCCGGATAAGGACGCCTGCTAAATGCTGTAAGTGTAAATAAGGCTATTTCTTTGGTGTACTCATTAAGCAAAATATCTGATGGAGCTTCGCTTTCTTACACACATAATTGTTCTTGTTGCTGCCTGTAACAACTGAAAGCTAAAACACACTCTTACCTTTTTAAAAGAAGGTCACAAAGTAAAATCAAATGAAACCATTTTTCCTTTGAGTGAACTTCTCCTTATGTTTATAATAATATTCATGTCTGATTTATGTTTTACTTGCTTTGTTTTATATTACTGCTAAAATTAATTACTGATCTAGTTTTAACAACAGTTCATATGTGGGTTATTGTGAACATTTTTGAAAGGTTACATTACATTTTTGAAAGGTTTTTAGCATCGGTATCAGCCACAATAACATCGGTTATCGTATCGGCCCAAGGAATTCAATATCGGTGCGTCCCTAGTGTAAACCTGTACCTGTTGAGCAATTATTCTGATTATTCACAGATAAGGCCGCATGTAAACGTGGACAGTTCAACGGGAACACTGCACACACTCTTCTCTGTACTCAACTACCATTTCAGATCATCTGTATTTAACTGCTGTACAAATTGTCTTGGTTGACTCTGGGACTAATTTTGTACTATTAGACACAGTCATTGACAAAGCATTCCACTGTGTCATGTGTAAATTCAACCTCAAACAATACAGCTTTTAAAAGACGTAACTGCATAAACAAAACTCTGGTTATTCAGGTACGACTTGTATTCAATACCTCATACAATACCCATTTTCCGTATGCTCCATTTCATCAACCCGTCAAGACAAGTTTGGTTTTCTGTTCCAATTTTAACCGAGCCTGATGCTGGTGTGAATGGATGAACCTACTAAACCACACAGCTGAATCTTTGTGATGTCCTTCTGCCAACTGTTACAGGTTACTGTGCATTATCCTGTACAAATGGGCAATTAACACAGATTTGACAGAATTTTTAATTAAATAAGGGGAAAGAAGTTTGGATTCTGTGTGAAACCCGGCAAGCTATCTGATAATCACCTGCAAAACAGATACCAATATATATTAAAATTGTAGACTTGTTTAAATGGTTTCACAGGTTTATAAGAACACTGTGAACCAAAGGGCAAAATAAAACGTTCAGACAAAAGTGAAATATGTGGCCAAAAAATGGTTAATATCAGGCTAAACCAGAGAGTGGAGACCAAAGTACTTGGGGAACAAGGTTTGAATTCAGCACACAAACTCTTAAGACGTAGAGCTGCATTATTACATTACAATAATAATAAACCTACATTATGCAACATGTTCCACTCTTTAACCACAAAAACGTATGTAAAAAACACTTATTTTATAACCAACTTGTCATAAAATCTCTTTACACTTCATTCTCGGAACTGGTTAGACGTACATTTACATATCTATCAAATTACGACTTAACCAAAGCTAAAAAACATTACATTACTCCCCATAAAATACAAAGCCTAGAGTCAATAACGATTTCCTTCCACCGGCTGTTTTCTAGCGCGCACTAGTTTTGGCTTTGTCCCATACGTCTATACCATCACTACGCAGGCGCACTACCTAGGGTGCAAAACGAATAACTCCTACCCCCTATGAAGGAAACTACTTGCACATTTGTACGCGATTAGGGATACGACCCTCCAGTGTGCCGCGTTATTGTAGGTAAATCACATAAAATAGCTGCTTCAGTAGAAGAACAGGTTATACTTCTATGCTCACTCTTACGATCACAAATATTTTATACAAAATTGGGTTATTTCGGTGTTCAACGGCATAGTTTGATAAAGTTATCAGACGAGTCTGGAAACAATGAACGGTCACTGTTTAAAACAGAGCCCGATTAAAGCTAAATGCTAACCGGCTATTAGCCGAACGCTAAATTTCCTGTTCTTTCACTTCAAACGTCAGTGAAATACAAAACACGAACTAATTCCACTAAATAAACACACTATGAATCATAAGATGAAGATAACATAATCTAAACAGTTAGAGCTACACCGCTAACAAAGCTAATAAGCCTAGCTAGCATGCTAAACGGTCAACCGACGTTAATCAACACTTTTTATAAGCATAAATTGCGGATAAACCTTTTTTCATCAAGAAACATGAGCAACTACACAACGAAAGTCCTAAACCAATGTAAGAAACCCATAATAAGGCTGGTTTAAATAACCCTACCTTACAGAGTCGAGAGCCGGACGATAGAGGAGATAGAGCTGCACATGCACAGGCCTCCGGTATATACTACAACCAAAGTAATCCCGCCCTCTCCCAAAAACAGAAATCCTATTGGACAGTTCGGACGTCCGACAACCCAAGCGGCTTCCTATCCTCTTCACAATTGGCTGGTTGCGCTGTCGCTCATCAACATAGACCGAAACCGCTTCTACAATAGGCGGGATGACACTGTTGCCAGATTGGGAGATTTACTCCATTATGTTGCTTGTGTTATGGCAACCCTGGTGGAATATAATTTTGTTGATTTTATAAACGAACTAAAAACAACCACATAGCACAAAGTGTTTGCATTTTATAGTCACAACACGTTTTTCCTTGCAAGAAAAGTTAAACATTAAATGAACAGTATTCGCCCCATGTACGCCCAGCGTCGTCGTCATTGTTTGAAGGCAGACTATGTTATTTCTGCACATTTTGCTTAGAACGAAACCAGTTATAAAAACTATATTCAGTAAAATTATATTTGTTTCATTATTATTTTTCTGTTTCATCTCTGGTGCAGCAGTTAGCGCGATCGCCTCACAGCTCTAGAGTCCCCAGTTCTATCCTGACCTTGGACTCCACCTGTGTCTGCATGCCCTCCCCGTGTCCGTGTGGGTTTACTCCAGGTACTCAGGTTTCCTTCCACATTCCAAAAGATGAGAGTTATACTACCTGGTGTTTCTAAAGTGCCCTTAGTGTGTGAGTGTATGTGCCCTACGATAGATTGGCACCCTGTCTAGGGTTGTTCCCGCCTTGTGACCTGTGCCACTGGCCTGGCTAGGCACTGGCTTTCCCACAACCCTGAGCAGGTTCAAGCAGATAAGAAAATGAATGAATGAATGAATGAATGAATGAATGAAACTTTCATCCCTGCTGTCCCAGAGAACACAGGTGTAAGAAAATTAATGAAGAGAAAGAAGACAATGTTTTAGCACAAGTCCAGTCTCAGACCGAAGATCAAAACTACAGCCGTGGTCCCACTAATCTTTAGTCAATGAAATTTCACCTGCAAAATAACATTAATTTCAATGAGCAATGCCGTGCTGCAGACTTTCAAGATGAAAACATTATTATTGCTTTGGCCAAGGTGAGCTGAAGGGGCAGGGCTTTATATAGTAGTACTGTAGAGCCACTATATAAATACTAACTGCAGCCATGTGTAATATGACATTTTATATAACACATTTCAATCTGATTATAAAATAGTACATAAACACAAGGCGGCCCGGTGTGCAGTCAGTCGAGGGGTTGGATTAGAAGGTTTATATATTTTATGGATTTTTTAAAATATATTGTTTATGGTTGGTGAGTTAGCTTTAGTGAGCAACTGTGTTGCAATAAAAGTATATTCCAATAAATGTCAGTATATTTGAAATATATACAAGTTGTTGTATTTGTAGCATTTATTTAATATGTCTGAACTCATTTAGTTTAAGTGGATCTACAGAGCAGGTGAAACCTGGCTACAGAGGAGCAGGCTACTTCAATTTCTTGTTTTAGCAATGGTATAATGACCATATATAATTATTTATCAGTTCTTTATAAGAATACAACCAACAAATTACTCTTGAGCAATAGCAGCATCTGGCAGCTTCATTTGAATGCCAAGTTGACCCTTCTACAGTCCAAATAAGCTTGATCAGGAATGGTCTTTTTGGAAGGGTAGCAGCCAAGAAACCAATTTTCCGAAGCGGAACAGGGTGAAAAGGCTAAGATATGCTAAAGCTCACAATGAAATGAAGATCAGTAGAAGCGAGGAGTGACGAATCCAAGTTTGACATTTTCGGATCCAGTTGTAGACAATACGTTATATATATGGTCGTTATACCTTTGCTAAAACAACAAATCGAATGGTGGTCTGAGACTTTTGTACAGTACTGTATTTCACAGAGGCACACGAACTGCAAATGTTCTGGTCAGTGTTCCTCTAGCATAACTGATGTTAAATATAAAGATGAAACTAACTGGTCAGTCGAATGTACACATAACCTTTAATTTTTTATTTTTTTTTATCACAGAGCTACAATTTGTTCTATGCTACACAATGCATAGGGCTAAAAAACAAGACTACAGCTTCTCCTGCCTTAGTTTCAATCGCGATGCATATGCTAATAGTGCTGATTAGCGCCAGAGCTATGTGTGCCGTCCGCTAAACATATGCATAAAGCCTTGAGTATCTGCTAAGTATCCTCAGAGATGCTAATAGCGCTATCTAGCGTCTACAAGACTGATGGACACAAAGGATGTCTTGGTTTTACTAAGCAGGTCAAAGAGCACTTGTTTGCTCATTAATACATCTATAAAGTATTATAACCCTTAATACTGCATGTACATTTCCGTTTTTACATTTTATTCAAAAGCCGCCGTCCTTCTGGTTCTCAGTTTCTGTGAACTAATAAAAATGATAGGCTCACATAAAAACAGGTTCTGTGTTAGATATGTTAAGTTCACAAATGATTTAGTCCTGCAATAATCACTAAGTTGATTAAGAATGAATCAATATTGTTCACAGTCATTTCCTTCACTTTCTTCCAGGTTGGTCTTGCTCCAGATCAGAGATACGTTTAGGCTACATTGACATTTAGTCATTTCGTAGACGCTTCTTATCCAGAACAACTTCCAACTGATACAATCTTAAGCTGCGGTCACACTAAACTTTCGTGAGCAAAATTTTTCCAACAAAACCACGTTCATTTCAATGAAATTAGAAGAGAAGAGCGATTTCCTGAGACAGACTTCTGGGACGAATAAAGTTTTGTGAGCACAAAATGTCACATCAGCTTAAAGTCTGGTGGACCTTGACACACAAATTTGCATCTTCGACCAATAGCTCTACTGATTTGGATTTTGGCCGTGGTGACCTAAAGGGTCAGGGCTTTGTATAGCAGTGCTATAGTGCCAAAATGGAGGAAATACTTATTCTAGCCGTGTGTCAGTGCGACATTTTTATAAACATGTACCAGGTTTTCATGCTAAGAATATGAAGGACCAAACATTTTATTCTCTTTCATAATATCCATCTCCTTTGTCACCGCAATATTGCTAGCCCCCCCCCCCCCCCCCCCCCCCAAGGTTATACTAACTGCACCAAAGAGGACACCCTT
The DNA here is from genome assembly GCA_025084515.1 of Ancistrus triradiatus. Taxonomy (NCBI): domain Eukaryota; kingdom Metazoa; phylum Chordata; class Actinopteri; order Siluriformes; family Loricariidae; genus Ancistrus; species Ancistrus triradiatus. The sequence goes on along the minus strand of JAJAGP010001777.1, from coordinate 125,381 downwards.
GCCCCCCAACTATTTCACAGAGACACACAAAAACTACAAATGTCTAATGTGGACAGCAGCTGGACAATTTAACAGTTGGGCAAAAAAGTAATTTAGTCAGCCACTGATTGTGCAAGTTCTCCTACTTAGAAAGATGAGAGAGGTCTGTAATTTTTATCATAGCTGCACTTCAACTATGAGAGACAAAATGAGAAAAAAAAAATCCATCCAGGAAATCACATTGTAGAATTTTTAGAGAACTTAATTGTAAATCATGGTCGGAAAATAAAAATTTTGGTCACCCACAAACAAGCACCATTTCTGGCTCTCACAGACCTGTAACTTCTTTAAGAAGCTCTTGTCCTCCCACTCGTTACTCTGTGTTAAGGGCAACCTGTTTGACCTCGTTATCTGTATAACAGACACCTGTCCACAGCCTCAAACAGTCAGACTCCAAACTCAACCATGGCCAAGACAAGAGAGCTGTCGAAAGACACCCAGGAAAATAAAATTGTAGACCTGCACCAGGCTGGGAAGAGTGAATCTACAATAGGCAAAGCAGATTGGTGTGAATAAATCAACTGTGGGAGCAATTGTTAAGAAAAAAATGGAAGACATACAAGACCATTGATAATCTCCCTCGATCTGGGGGCTCCACGCAAGATCTCATCCCGTGGGGTCAAAATGATCATGAGAACGGTGAGCAAAAATTCCAAGAACTGCACGGAGGGACCTGATGAATGACCTGCAGAGAGCTGGGACCAAAGTAAAAACAAAGGCTACCATCAGTAACACACTATGCCTAGAGGGACTCAAAATCCTGCAGTGCCCAGGCGTGTCCCCCTTCTTGCTTAAAAGCAGTACATGTCCAGGCCCGTCTGAAGTTTGCCAGAGAGCATATGGATGATCCAGAAGAGGATGGGAAGAATATCAATGTGGTATAATATCAGAACTTTTTGGTAAAAATTTTTTTAAAAACTCAACTCGTTCATGTTTGGAGGAAGAAGAATGCTGAGTTGCATGCATCCCAAGAACACCATACCTACTGTGATGCATGAGGGTGGAAACATCATGCTTTGGGGCTGTTTTTCTGCAGAGGGGGACAGGCGGACTGATCCGTTTTTAAGGGAAGAAATGAACGGGGCCATGTATCGTGAGATTTTTAAGCCAAAAACCTCCTTCCATCAGTGAGAGCATTGAAGATGGAACGTGGCGGGGTCTTCCAGCATGACAATGATCCCAAAACACACACCACTCGGGCAACGAATGGAGTGGCTCCGTAAAAAGCATTTCAAGGTCCTGGAGTGGCCTAGTCAGTCTCCAGACCCTCAACCCCATAGAACATTTGTGGAGGGAGTTGAAAGTCCGTTGTTGCCCCCAAACACATCACTGCTCTAGAGGAGATCTGCATGAGGAATGGGCCAAAATACTAGCTACAGTGTGTGCCAACCTGGTGAACCAAATTTATTGACCAAATACTTACTTCCCACCATAATTTACAATTCAATTCTTTTAAAAATCCTACAATGTGATTTCCTGGATTTTTTTTTCTCATTTTGTCTGTCATAGTTGAAGTGTAGCTATGGTGAAAATTACAGACCTCTCTCATCTTTCTAAGTAGGAGAACTTGAACAATCAGTGGCTGACTAAACACTTTTTTGCCCCACTGTATACTCAAAGCAGCTGGGGATTAAAGGCAGCTTAGCAGAACTGGGGCTTGAACAGTTCAGTACCTTAATGTTTGTGCCACCTATTAACGCTGCTCACTTCCTCATTTATCGAGAATTGGATCCGGAAATGGGAGCACACTAGAGTTTTTCTGTAAACGCACCACTCAGCCTTCATGTTGCAAGCCCCACCCAGGACTCACTTCTCTTTCGAACAAATGGTCAGTGTTTGATTCAGTGACTCATTCAGTCATGGCCAAGATTTACTCTTCTCTCGTGGAGCAAGTCGGTTTTTTGAATCAGTGAATCGTTCAGTCACTATGTGTTTCTCATTCAGTGGGTCAGTGTTTAAATTAGTGAATCACATAAGTGAGATTCACTCCTATCTCTTCATTGTATTTTGATCAGTGAATTTCCACGATGTAAAGAAATATGTAACAAAAAAGGACTACATTTCTCATACGTAATCAAATTTATAATGGATACAAAATATATTTGCTCATATTATATGTTTATTTTTGGACACGAATAAAGACCAGTCACAAAATAACAGCATTAATGTACTTATTAGACTTATTAAAGTTAATGCAATTATTAAAGGTGGCATGGACTCCTGAGGGTTCAGTTTCCCTGCTGCTGCAACAGAGGCTCATATTGACTGAGAAAGGCATAAACTCATTAATCTACCATTGATTAAAATTCACCTCAGAGCTGCCTAACTATATCCGTGATTCCATAGCAGAGAAGAAGCTCCACTGAGCGGTGGAGAAGTTGGGGAAGAAATCAGAGTCACACTTGGAATTATCTTTCAAAGAGCCACAAGAGGGCTGCTGTAGAAAGTCTCTGATGTGGCGTGGCAAAGCGTGGAGCAGCCAGCGCTCCACCAGCAAGCCACCTCCACTCAGGCCTGAGCAGCAGCCCAGCTCCACAGGAAGCTCCTCGAGGTTGTTCCCCTGAACATCCAGCTTACAAAGGTTCCTCAAAGAGCCTATACTTATGGGGAGGGAACCTAGGGAGTTGTTGGCAATGTTGAGAATACACAGTTCCTTGCACTCGCAAAGCTCCTTTGGAAGTTTCTCGAGTTTGTTCCCACTCAGATCGAGCTCGTTGAGCAGAGAGAGCGCCCTTACTTCGACTGGCAACTCCTCAAGGAGGTTACCAGCCAGAAGGAGGTGGCGGAGTCGATGAAGCGTGAACAGAGCCGGGGGAAGGCTGCGCAGCTCATTGTGTGCCAAGTCCAAGACCTCCAAAGCACGGAGAACTCCAATGCTGGTGGGAACAGCCAAGATGCGATTGTGTGCCAGTCGCAGACTGGACAGACGCCTCAGGTACTGCAGTCCTAACAGTTCCTCCAAAGTCCTAAGGCTGTTGTGCTGCAGGTCCAAACTGCGCAACCTGGTCAGCATTAGCAAAGCAGACGGCAGCCTCTCAAGCTGGCAGCCCCGCAACTCTAGTTCACCCAACCCACCTAGACGCCTTAGACCCGTTAGCACCAACAACCTTGTGCCTTCGTTGTGGATCTCCAGTCGCACCAGGCTGCCGGCGACCTCGCTTAGCTCTGATGGGATCCTCTGCACCATGCCGTGCAGCGCGAGGACACGGAGGAGACGCAGATGCCGCAGGCTGCCCAGAGCCCAGCCACGACCCACAGTGCCCTCGCTGGCCACTCGCCCAGTCAGGTGGAGTTCCTGAAGACTGCGCAGTGAGTACACCCAACCCGGGATCTCCGTAGCCTGGGTGAAAGTAAGGTGCAGTGCCTCGAGACGCTCCTGGAGAAAAGTGAGGGCACCAGACTCCACAGAGGCTGAGCAGTGATATAAGTGGAGCTCCCTGTGGGAAGGAAAACATAAAGAAAACATTGCTCATTGAGTCGAGTTTATTGAAAAGAGATTTGTAATTTGGAAAGTAAATTTCCTTCTAAGAATAAGATGTACATGGGGCTCGGATAGTGCAGCGACACTAGCCTCTGTAACCGCTGTTTGAGTCCTGATGGAGCCTTCCCTACAGTAGGCCATCATACAAAGGAAATATTGACTATGCCTTATTGACTAGGGGAAGTTGGTTGGGTGATAATCCCCAGCACTGTATTCACCTCAGAGCAGTCATGTTTGAGATCTGTGCAGTTAGCTTAGCATCCCCAATCAGTTCCAGCTTCAGAACCTCCAGCTGACTGAGGGTGAAGAGGGCCGGAGGCAGATGAGGAACAGCCACTAGCTGCAGCAGAGAGCGCCCCTGCCTGTCGGATGTTATCATTGAGCGCAAGCGGGCAGCGTTCCAGCGGCGATCTAAGTTCTCCTCGATAAGCTGAGTCTCACTGACTGGAGACAGGAAGACAGAGAGACGCTGAGCCAACAACGGGTCATACTGATCCGTCATATGTAACAAAAAGGCCAAGTCGTTACACAGGTCCGGGGCATCCAGCATGGAGCCCAATTCTGGCAGATGCCTGAATGAGTACTCTCTCAAAGACCTGTGGAAAAATGAGACACACATCAGTTAAAGATGGACAAAAGTTTTCAGTCAAATTCTGGAGGAAGGCTATTTAACCAAACGGTTTTGGAGCTGCAGGAACCTTTTTAGCACTTCTACTAAAAATGTAAATGTTGCTCTAAAATCTCACTGTACTTTTCTGCATTAATGTTGCATCACAGAAGTATAAATGCCCTTTGCCAAGGGCACTGACCCGACCCCATACCATGACAGAGCCTGGCTTTTGGACTTGCTGATAACAGACTGGATGATCCTTTTGTCTTTGGTCCAGAGCACACGACATCCATTTCTTCCAATAAAAGATCTGTTATACTGATGGGTCTGAGCACAATCCCCATTTCCACTGTGTGATGGTCCATCCCAGATGCCTCCGAGCCCAGAGAAGCCGCTTCTGGATATGGTTAACATAAGGCTTCTTTTTTGCAAAGTAACGTTTTAAGTGGTATTTGTGAATGTAACTCTGTATTGTAGAGCTTGATAAAGGTTTGATAGAGTAATCCCTTGTCCATGTGGTTCTATCAGCTATTGATGAGCAGAGGGAGGTATATGTAAATCCCTTCCAAGCTTTCTTTGAGGAACATTGTTTTTAAAAATTTCAATAATTTTCTCATGCATTTTTTGATAAACTGAAGATCATCTGTCCATCTTTACTCATCAAAGACTCAGCCTTTAATGGATGGTGCTTTTGTACCAAATCATGACCATAATAACCTGTTTGCCAATTACATCATTACTTATTTTTTTAATTCATTACTAGCTATAACTTGCCCCAATCCCAACTTTTTTTGGAATGTGTTGCAGGCCTGAAACAAATTAACAAATGACATAAAGTTTACCAAACATGAAACATCTTGGATTCATATTGTCTGCATTGAAATAAAAATCAAAGTAAATGTAAAAAAACACTGTCCATACCATTCCAACTTTTTTCTTACTGGAGATTGTTTGTACTGAAAAGTCTCCACAGTTAAGGTACGGGTGCTAAATGCTGTAAATGTAAGCAATTCGGATCATTTGGACTTCTGGCAACCTTGTGGTCTACCAACAAAATGTCCAAACATTAAATTTGGGCATCCTTAACATTTTATTAGCTAACTAATGATTGTTAATAATGCAAACATATATTTCGCCTAAAAAACATAAGTGGCTACTTTCACGAGCTTACTTGTGGAAGATCCAGAACAGCGCATGGATCCCTAGCAGGCCATAAAGGCCCATGAGGCAGACGTAGGCCTTCATCAGTTTGCGCAGGACAGAGGACAGCGAGTGACTGCACTGGAAGGTATGGTATCCTATTAAAGCGTGGGAATGCGGCTGACAGATGTGATTAAAAGTGATGGCACCCAGCAGAGGAGAGGTGTAGCTCATGATCACGATGACTTTCAGCACCTTGAACACAGTCTGAGCCGTGTAGACCTGAAAGGACAGAGACAGAAGACACTGGATTATTACTACCCCAAGTGCCAAATGGCGTCAATAACATTCCAAGCTTTACCTTGTAAGTAATATCCGAGCTCTCGCAGTGAGTCCGGAACCTGCGGACTCTCTCAAACAGAGCTCTTGCCTGCTCTCCATCACTGCGGCCCAGAGCCCGCCCTGGTCTGGAAACCTCTGGTTGAACAGAACCTGCCTTGGATAGCGGAGCAGGGTTTGGGAGGGACAGAGAGGACGTTGTGGAGCAGCGAGACGAATTGGACGGGCATGGAGACGGCTGGGAAGTAGACATACTACCTGTCCTGCCCAGCAGGGGACTATCGGTTCCCGAATCGAGGCTGGACTGGCGAGTAAATGGTTTTGGTAAGTGTGGCCTTCTCTGCTTGTCCTCCTCTTGGGAGTGACTGTGAGCTCTGTCCAGCCTGGCAGCATGAGAAAGTGCCCTGGAGGTCCAGGGGGACTCGCAGCACTTAGCCAGGACGGTAAGAAAGTGTTCGATTCGAGCAGAGGTCAGCGGGAAGTGGAACCAAAACGAGCCACTAGCCAGCAGGAGCAGGGATTGCAACAGGGTGACGTAGGGCAGGAAGCGCGAGAACCACGGCAGGGCCTCGTTGTAGCACACATGGCTCACATAGATATACTGCTGAAAGTCCAGGTAGGTCCGAATGCCCTTAGCTGGACTCTCAGCTACGGAATGAGATGCATAAGGATGTGCCTGGGTATCCAAAGGTATCCCAGACGTGCTGATGTTGTTTTTTGAGGTGGAGTGTACGGGGACACACACAACCCCGTCCCGTGACAGCAGCAGAGTCCCAGCCAGGACGGACACCATGAGCATGAGAAGCACCAGGTAGTCCATGAAGACCTCCCACCATGGCTTCAGGAGCTTATAGTGGCCCTGTCGCTCAGTCACGGACCAGAGCTCAGACAGAGTGAACATTATCTTCTGAGAGAGACAAAAAGAGGAAAAAAGAGTGTCATCAATTAGTGATGGCTTGTCACACCCAGGTGCTTAAGTTGCATCTTTAGTTCCAAATGGTGTTGCCAATAGATAACTTCTTTCGAAGTACATACCTCTGAATTCCAATGCATGAGATTCTACGAAAACTAACAGGAAGCATTTCTAATCCCGGTCAGGTACGCAGGAACAACCCTAGACAGGGTGCCAATCCATTCGAGGGCACAAACACTCACACACTAAGTGCAGTTACTCTTTGGAACGTGGGAGGAAACCAGAGTAAACCCCCTGCGGACATGGGAGGGTATGCCGACCCAGGAAAAAATGTACTGTGAATTTTCATACTAAAACTGTGAATTGCTTGACAGTTTTAATGTGAACTTTCACAGTTTGACCATGAGCTTCACAGTTCTACAATGAATTTTTTAATGGTAGTTTGGCCACTTCATGGTTCTACTGTGAAATATCATAGTACATTTTTTCCTGGCGAGTCCAAGGTCAGGATTGAACCTAGGGAGTCTGGAGCTGTGAGTTGACCATACTAACCACTGATTAGAGCTCTTTGAACATATGAACACATGAACATATTAACAAATATGCTTTCAATGTGCGGTTTGTCTGGACAGTCGAACATAAAAACCTAATGCATGGAGAATGTGCCGCTAACAGCCACAACCCTCTATGATGTAGTACCAACATACGACCACAAGATGTCCCTCATATTGCACAGCTTTCAGAAGTTACAGAAGCCGTCTTCCATGCCTCACTGGCTAATCCAGCCATCAGAGGTGGATCGGAGCGTTTGCTAGTTAGCGTATGCTAGTTTAAGGTGATATTGAGGTCACCTTTATCGTTTGCTCGCTATGCTATCGATTATCAGTTAGACCACCTTTTGCTAGATAGTTTGATTTTGCTCACTTAATCATATTTTACTTGCTAGTTTGCTACATTTCTCCTTATAGGGTGAACTGACTTGATAAAGAGGTTCAAACAAGAAAAACATTTTCAAAGTGTGTGTGAGACGTTTAATATCCCAGGAAAAAATGTACTGTGAAATTTGACAGTAGAACCATGAAGTGGCCAAATTACCACCAACATTCACACTACAACTGTGAAATAATTCATGGTCAGTTCATAGTCCACCAAGTTTACAGTTGTACTATGAACAACTAGAACACACAGTAGAACCATGAAGTGTCCAAATTACCATAAAAAATTCATTGTAGAACTGTGAAAGTTCACATTAAAACTGTCAAGCAATTCACAGTTTTACTATGAACGTTCAGAGCACATCTTTTCCTGGGATATCATTGTGAGGACCAAATTTCTCCACAAGTACAGAAAGATTTGACATTTTTGTCTTGTTGGGATGTTTGGCTAGTACACATTATGATAGTTTTATTATTTATTGTGCTTTGAGGAAACAAATTCATTTTTGAGGAGGATAATTCAATTGAAATAAAACTCCATACACACTCACGCACACCGTGTATAATGATTACTGTAGCTAAATGCTACTCCTACACCTAAACATATCCTTAACCTCAGTAACCTAATGGAGACCTTTAGACTTTTTTGGTATTTCAAGAGCAAGTTGCAACTTTTGCAAAAAAGCGGTTTTCCCCGTGGGGACCAGCCAAATGTCCCCATGTGGTAAAAAATGTCAAAGTCAGATTTATTTCCATAGCGCTCAAAGCAGCTTTGCAATTTTATCCAAGCCTAGAGCATTAATTGAGCAAGCCTAGGGTGCCAGTGGCAAGGAAAAAACCCATAAGCATTATAAGGAAGTAACTTTGGGAGAACCAAGATTCAAAAAAAGACCCAATTGTATTTCTATTATTTTGTAAACTTTTCATTAGCATAATATTACTGTAGCTAGCTAATGTTAGACCTAAGCCTAACCTTAACCTCAGTAACCTAAAGCCAATGTTTTTTCTCTTTGCGTGTGTATCTTTTATAGGCAACACACTTAATTCCTTACTTTACAATCTTAAGCCACTAGGTTACTTTTTGAGCTTGGAATGTTTAAGTTCAAGTTTGAACAAAAACAGTTTCAAATGTGTTTTGCTTGCCACTTTAGCTTTAGATTGCTTGTTAAATTTCTCTTGCAGCAAAAACAAACAAAAAACCCAGAGTCCTTATTCATTTACATTTACAGCATTTAGCAGACGCCCTTATCCAGAGCGACTTACAATTGGTACAATCTTACAATCCAAGCAATTGTGGGTTAAGGGTCTTGATCAAGGACCCAACAGTGGAAGCTTGGCAGAGGTGGGATTTGAACCCTGGACCTTTTGGTCTAGAGTCCAGTACCTTAACCGCTAGGCTACCACATTCCACAGTTATTCAAAAATGGACTCCTAAATACACAAATCTAATGAATGCTATCAGTCTCTGTACTCAGAAAAACTTGTGGTTCTGTAGGAAGCAACAGTATTAAATAATATTAGAAATAATCCCAAAGCTAAATCTGCAAATTTACTACAACAGTTCATATACAGTATTAAAAACTGTATAGCTTTTAATTTTAATTTTATTTTTTACCATTAGTAGGCACTGTAAAGCTGTGCAGGATAAAGCTGGTTCTTATATTCTGTGTTAGGCTTTTCTTGAGGCTACTAAGTGGATAAGTTGCAAAAAGAAGAACTAGCTCTTAGGTAAGTAACAAAAATTGAGGAAAAACCTAGTAATTTTGAGGAGGAGAATGACATTTGACTAAAAGTCCCCTCACAGACACACGCAAATTATAAATATTCAAAATTTGCAGGCTGTTATTATGTTAATTTTTGTATGAGCACAGATTTTGTACTGAATTTGTATAACATGCAGTTTTACAGATGTGTGCATGACATATCTGCAAATCAAAAGACATACAGTATAAAGAGAAAAGGAGGAAAAATAAATTTATCTTAGATCAATATGAGCCAAATCCACAAAGTTTTCTGTAAACACCAATAGAATCTCTATCTCTTGTTGTATTTTGTAATGAAATTAATTTTATCATTTAGGAAAATGTAATTGGGTGGTGGGTAGCACAGTGGTTAGGGCTGTCATATCTCCAGCTCTAGAGGCACCCGGTTGAATTCTCGGCCTGGCTGAGAATTCTGTGTGGAGTTTGCATGTTCTCCCTGTGTCTGCACACACATGCGCTAGGTTGCTTTGACGTCTCGAAGTGTCCCAATCAGAGTGAGTTGGTGAGTTAGTGTATGTGCACGTGACCTCTGATGAATTGGCACCCAGTTCAGGCTTGGTTGCCAACTTGTGCCCTGTTCTGCCAGAGCAGCTTCGCTGAACTGGATTAAGTGTGTACAGAAAATGAATGAATGAATGAAAATGTGAGAAAATGGTCGCTCCGGTGCCTGTCCCTGCATCACCCAAGCACCGCTGTGGATAATGTTGATGCTATATTATTTGATGGGAAAACTGACTTTTTAATAAAAGGGGAAATACATTAATTCTATATAACAAACATCGTACAGAAAACACATGGCTTTTTTAAATATAAAAAATATTGTATCTGTGTTAACATTTTCTAAGCACACCATTAGAACCTGTAACTAATTTTGTCACACACAATTTTAACAGTTATGCACAGTGACCACAGGTGTCAGTTGTTTTTGTAATTGTAATTGAATTAATTGAATGATTTAATTCATAACATGCCCCACAAATAGATAAAAACTAGTAGAAGATATTAATAAAAGTTACTTACTGTGTTGGGGTGATTTCACTCTCCTGTGCTGAACAGTTTGTACACTTGCATCACATGGGCTGCATCCCAAATTACTAATTCTCCCTACATATGCACACTTGATAGCGTTTAAAATGATAACTCAGCCTTTGTGGTACATCATAATTGAGCTGGAAATAACCGACGGCGTAATGTTGCACTTATACTGCACCGCCTTGGCAAGTATTGCACTGCCTTAGGCTGTTTTAAACTACAAGTTTTGCACTGCTGTAGTCAACGTGGAGGCATTTGTGATACGACCGTCGAATGAGCAGACCGGTGCAGGCCGGTTCACTCAGGAAGGGAGCGAGAGTGTGAGAGAGAGGGTACAGACAAAACCCATACTGTTCAGTACAGTAGTGTGCACTTGCTTGGAGCCATGGCAACCCAAAAGAAGGAAATGGTGTGGCTTTGATGTACTATGTAGTAGGGCAGTATGTGGGATTGAAACGCAGCCAGTGAGAGAAGGGGCCACCCGAAACTGTGGAGTGAGTGCTTTTGGGATTCTGTTAGTGGTTGCTATAGGAAACGGGAAGAATGGCATTACTCTTGGAGAGTTTGTATTTTTATAACATGCCATCAAAATAAAAACTTTTATTTCACTGCAGACAGTATGAACCCTAGATATTTCATGTTTTGTCTGGTCAACTTAACTTCACTTGTTAATAAATATAATAAACATCCATGCCTACATTTGCATCCAAAGAAGGTCTCACAGATTATGAAGTTCAGAGCGAAAACCAAGCCATGAGGAGGAAAGAACTGCCTGTAGAGCTCAGAGACAGGATTGTGTGGAGACACAGATCTGGAGAAGACTACAAGCACTGAAAGTTCCCAAGAGCACAGCAACCTCCATAATTATTAAATGGAAGACATTTGGAATGACCTGTTCCTAGAGCTGGCCGCCCAACCAAACTAAGTAATCGGGGTAGAAGGGCCTTGATAAGAGAGGAGGCCAAGAACCCATTGGTCACTCTGGCTGAGCTCCAAAGATCCTGTGTGCAGATGGGAGAAACTTCCAGAAGGGCAGCCATCACTACAGCACTCCACCAGACTGGGCTTTATGGCAGAGCGACCAGACAGAAGCCTCTCCTCAGTAAAAGTCACACAAAGGGTCGCCTGGAGTTTACAAAAAAACTTGCAGACTGCGGAAAACAGGATTTTCTGGTCTGATGAAACCAAGATTGAATGCTCTGCCATAAAGCCCCGGTTACTTAGTTTGGTGAGGCGGCCAGCTCTAAGAGGAGTCCTGGTTGTTCTAGTCTTCTTTCATTTAAGAATTACAGAGGTCACTGTGCTCTTGGGAAGTTTCAGTGCAGCAGAAATTTTGTGCCTCCACACAATCCTGTCTCTGAGCTCTACAGGCAGTTCTTTCCTCCTCATGATTTGGGTTTTGCTCTGATCTGCATCGTTACCTGTGAGACCTTTTATAGACAGGTATGTGTCTTTATAAACCATGTCCAATCCACTGAATTTACCACAGGTGGAGCCAATCAAGGTGTAGAAACATCTCAAAGATGATCAAGAGAAATGGGAGGAACCCAGAGCTAATCTTCATAGCAAAGGGTCTGAATACTTATGATCATGCCAAATTTTAGTCTTTCCTTTTTAATACATTTTTAATAAATCACTTTCTTTATGGAGTATTGAGTGCAGAATGATGGGGGACAACTTGTTCTTTTTATTTTAGAACAAGGCCTCAAAATAACAAAATGTGAAAAAAGTTAAAGGGTCTGAAGACTTTCCGAATGCTCTGTATATATATTTATATAGATACTGCGTATATGTAACGTCAGTGGCATGGACAGGATGTAAACACATCCAGGGGTCCAGTTTTCTAAGGCATATAACACACTTGACCACGTTGCTTTAACAACGAAAGTGACACAGTGGCGCAGTAGTCATGTTCCAGCCTGGACGCTCCCTGTGTGGAGTTTGCATGTTCTCCCTGTGTCTGTGTGGGTTTCCCCTGGGTAGTCTGCTTTTTTCCACATCAAAGAGACATATATCAGTTGTCTCTAATCTGTTGTGCACTGGATCCCTGTCAAGGTTTGGTTCTTGCCTTGGGCCCAGTGCTGCCAGCTAGGCCCTGTCCCTCTGCAGCCCTGAATTGGATTGAACGGGCTTGGAAAGTGAATGAGTGGGCGTTTTAACAATGTTATTTTTAAAGTAAGAGGAACCAAGTATTGATCAGTGCAAGAGGATATGGTCGGATAAATAAGTGAAATAATGGAATAAAGGAACAAATACATTTTTGGCATTCGTCTCAAGATACAGGTGTGTGTTGCTTATCAGTTATTTTCTGTGAAGGGTTTAAAGGGTACAATGCCAGAGGGCTGAAATATGGTTTATTATATATTGTGTAACTGCAGTTTCGATACTAGGGTGCGACCATTTTGACTTGAAAAGCGAGAACACTTGGGTTAAACGTGAGCAGTGTATAAACATCCACCCACCAGCTTTGAATTGGCATTTGTAAAGTGAGTCATCTCACTGTTCCATCATGTTTGGCCACTACCAGAGTCAGCAATGTCATAACCATAACAGTTAAGTGGGATTTGAGGGGTTTTTCACAGGTCAGGGCTGAGCTCTCATTCTCTTCACATCATTATCAGGAAGCAGGGGTGTGATGTGAACAGTTTGGCTTTAACACCACAAAGATAAGTGAAATGAAGTTTAGTCAGCATATATATATATATATAATAATCACAACTGAATCACACCATTAAATGGTCCACAAGTTTTACTTGAAAGAACTTTTTACAATTTGTTAGTATATTTATGCATAAATATGACCTCGAACATCATCTTCACATGAGTCCTAAAAGTACAAAGGGAGAACCAAATGAAACCAATGAGACAAAAATATTATACAAATATTGACAAAAAATAAACTAACAAGAAGGAGTTGTTGGAACTTTATGTGTATGAATGTATTGATCATATAAACAAGTGATTACAATGTTAGAGTGAAAGGATAAGTTTATTGGGGAATGCTGTATAATTGAAAGGAGGCTCCAGTTACCTTGTTAGGCTGCCTCTAGCCTGGATGCAAGATACGGTTAGTCATTGAAGGCAAACAGGTTCTGTATGGTATCCAGTGGCAAATTTGCCCACAGATGTTGCAGCTGGGCCTGTAGATCCTTATTCCTCACACCAGCAGTTGGGGCAGTGTGTCGCTCCACAGCAAAGGCCTCCATACTCGAACCCGGCCGTCATCGGGTCCCAAGCAGAGCCTGGATTCATCACTAAAGACGATGCGGTTCCAGTCCATAACAGTCCAGGTTTCTCATTCATGACACCATTGCAAACGAAGGTGATGGTGGCTGGCTGTACATCTGGGGCCCGCGCCCCTAAATGGTCCGGTCAGAGACAGGAGTATGTATTGAAGGTGCCTCCTGTGTCTGGATGGAGAATAACAAAACTGTGGATCAAACGATCCTCTCTACTGAGGGTCTGTCTGGGCCGTCCAGAGCCTGTTCACCGTGTGTGTGTGCCCCCATGAAACCACTGTTCCCAACACCTCCTAACAGTTAGATCAGAACAGTTCAGATGGAGGGAAATTAGTCGAAACAACCATCCTGCTTCTCTCAGTCCAGTGATGCGCCCCCTCTCAAAATCTGTCAACTGGACAAAATGTCTTCGAGTGTGTCGTAGAGGCAACGATATCTAACCAAGAGGTACACTATCCAAAAGTAGCCTCTGAGAGCTTTTTTTATAGGGCAGTGGTGGAAGCACTTTAACTCCCTCTTGTGGTAAGACCCAGTATCTAATCAGACCAAACCTGTAATCATTTACATATCTGCCTGAGACAGAACTGCAATTCCGAGTTTTGCAGCGATCAGCGACATTTCTATCTGGATGCGTTATTTTTTTGTCAGTGACTATACAATTTTACGAAATGATCTCAAACAGTGGAAAATTTAAGATCACTGTGACCTGTGCTAGGAGCTGCCGACCAACAAAGATCACTCTAAGACTAAGGCTTGTAAGAGACTGCAAGGTCACAAAGGAACCAAGAGTAACTTCTAAGCAACTAAAGGTCTCTGTCACAATGAGTGCATTTACATGCAGTTAATAATCCAGTCATAGTTGGATTTATGTTATCTTCAAGAGGTCTTGTATACTAGAAATAAGATTAAGAAATCTGATAAAGAGAGCTTGATTTTGGCCTAGTAATCAGATTTCTCAGAGCATGAAAACCCACACTCTGATTTCAATCGCTTTTCTCAGTCTGCACATGCACACAAATATAACTGGAGGGAGTGTAATGCGGTTGCCAGGCCTGCTAATCTAAGAGACCTCACTTCTTGTGGGATTGTTTCCATGGACCTGGTTCTTTTTTTATCTAGTGGGATCTGGCAACCCCGCCATGAAACGCAGCACCCCCTAAATGGCTATCAAACACTTTCTGGAGACTCGAATGCAGTGGATGCTCGAGAAAATTAAGAATTTGATTATTTAATATTAAAGTTTGAAGTTTACATTGGATCTTTCTGTGAGATGATTGGCTGGTTACAAAGTAGAGTCATTTAAACCTGGTGGTTTCCCATTATTTGATTACTGAGTGCATGTAAAGTCGTTGATCAGGTTACTGACAAAATCTGCAGTTACTGGATTATTAAGTACATATTGTTATGAATGAACTCATTGGGAAGGGTTGATGTCCATAGGTCCTTCAGGACTTGTGTGGAAATCTGATGATTTTTGTCATATTTATGCAGGAATATAGAAAACTCTAAAGGTTTCACAAACTTTACACTGTTATCAGAGTGATCAATCAAACTTCTGGCTTTCAGAGAGTCTGTCTTCCACCAACAGCTAGTTCCATCAGCAGCTGTAGTGAGCTGTTAGCTATCTGCAGAATCTATGTTTTCTCTTTTTTGTGTGGCAAAATCAGCAACTCAACTAAAAAACAGTGTCTGTCCCTGTAGCATTTTAACCATTCAGTCACTGAACGTTAGATGAACTTACTCCATGAGCATTTTGACCAGCTCTCAGTGTGATCAGGCATGATCAGAACCCTTTAACGTTTAAAAGATGGCTACGTTCTGAAATGGCTGTTCTCGTCGTCTCTAAGGTCGACGTGCACTATAGAAAACGTCCTTTGTTTGCCAATAGTCATGCATGTGCTGGAAGATGCACTGCTGTGTCCTTTGACCTGTGGTTTCACACCTCACCACTGCTTCACACAATCTCACCCGTTAACTCTGAGCAGGGCTGGGCTGGGTGCGGTGAGTGTGAAAGAAAGCCTTTGCACACTCGCTTCATTAAAAATACCCAACACAAATGTAGAAAGCAGGTATCAGAGCGACGCTGACACGCTCAGAGATGCGAGGCCAGATTTGTGTCTGATTGTGTGTAAGACGAGGTGTTATAGCAGAATTATCTCTGTGTTTTTGATGGTCAGTCTTGGAGAAGTAAGAAGTGTTTAATGTGCCATAACCTCCCCAACTTTGTTGGGGATTCAGACAAACTCCTAATCTTTACATCTAGATTAGAAACGCTTCGTTTACACAGGTTTTAGGCAAGAATGAGATGCAGCTTAGGTCCTGGGAGCTGGAGTCTGGAGTCGTCTCTGACCTGCCTGCTCTGTCGTAGCTTTTGGACCTGTAACCATCCGGTTGTAGGGCTGAGTGTGGGCTGGGTTGTCAGACTTGCCTGGTCTGTGATCCTCGGTTGTTCACCCTTGCCCTATCTTTTCCTTATCCTCAGGGTAAAGTGGACGGTTCATTGTCTTGAGTTGGGTAGTGATCTGAGTTTTGCTGTCTTCTCGTTAGTCTCATGCTACACTTGGCTCAGCTGTGTTCTGTTTAAAGACTCTGTGTTCTTAACACCCCTAACTACATATGCTGTTTTCTCTCTGAGCTACTCTTCTGCAACCAGTTTCAGCCATCACATCTCTGCTCACACCACATCAGAGGACCCAACTTCCCCTCCCCTGGCCTTCTCCTGCTCACTGAGGATCCATGGCACCAAAACTCTTACCTTCCAGACATGAGACCCTTCAGGGACTGCATTTAAACTGGACCATAATGCCCAGAGATTTTCTCTATCATCTCTATTATATTATCTGTATTACTTGCTATATTCTCATATATATTATATGCTCACCTTACTTGTTTAAGGTTGTAGCAGCTTCAGGCTCCTGCAGATGGCGTCGCACGAGGATGATCGAGCAACAAATACCTGATTGTGTGCGATGGGATTCACAGATTGAGAAGAGGTGGTACAGTGCAGTGAATGTCTCCTTCGGTGTTTGGAAAATGGGCCACAATGCAGATGTTAACGATTGGTAAAAAGGAGGGATTGCATTTGGGCATGGCAATGGCTGTAGTGTGAAGGAAGTAGCTGAATTTGCAGAGGTATCGAAGAGTACGAACATACAAGTCTACCAGCAGTGGAAAAATCACAGTCTACAGGAAATTCTCATCAGAATTTGTGGCTGAATTACGAAACTATTAGGCATGTTTCAATCACAGGTGACTAAATTATTTGTCTGGTGAGTATATATTCTCTATTTTATCTATTATATTCTGTACTTTTATTTATTTATTTTATTTACTTTTTTAATATATTCTTTCTTTATTTCATTCTATATCCATATATTCTATATATTATTATATGCTGTATTTTATTAATTACATTCTAGAGTTTACTTATTTTATTTTTTGTTTTATTTGTATTTATTTGTATGTTCTTTTTTTGTTATGCTGTACATTATATTTATAATATGTACTACTTTGTTATGTTCTCTATTTTATTTGTGATGTTCTTGTTTTATTATATTCTACTCTTTATTTATAATATTTACTATTTTATTACATTCTTTATTTTATTTGTGATATTCTTGTTTTATAATATTCTACGCTTTTATTTATTATATTCTGTATTTTAGTTATAATGTTTTTGTTTTATTATACTCAACATTTTACTTATAATATGTACTATTTTATTATGTTCTCTATTTTATTTGCAATGTTCTTGTTTTATTACAGTCCATACTTTATTTATTACATTCTCTACTGTATTCTATTCTCTTGTATTTATTATATTCTCTATTTAAATTGTTCAACTTAGTTTCTGTCTATATAATCTACACTGCTCAAAAAAATAAAGGGAACACTTAAATAACACAATATAAATAAATCAAGTAAATCAAACTTCTGTGAAATCAAACTGTCCACTTAGGAAGCAACACTGATTGACAATCAATGTCACATGCTGCTGTGCAAATGGAATAGACTTTATAGAAATTATTGACAATTAGCAAGACGCACTCAATAAAGGAGTGGTTCTGCAGGTGGGGACCACAGACCACTTCTCAGTACCTATGCTTTCTGGCTGATGTTTTGGTCACTGCTGAATGTTGGTGGTGCTTTCACACTCGTGGTAGCATGAGACGGACTCTACAACCCACACAAGTGGCTCAGGTAGTGCAGCTCATCCATGATGGCACATCAATGCCAGCTGTGGCAAGAAGGTTTGCTTTGTCTGTCAGCGTAGTGTCCAGAGGCTGGAGGAGCTACCAGGAGACAGGCCAGTACACCAGGAGACATGGAGGAGGCCGTAGAAGGGCAACAACCCAGCAGCAGGACCGCTACCTCCGCCTTTTGCAAGGAGGAACAGGAGGAGTACTGCCAGAGCCCTGCAAAAAAAATGACCTCCAGCAGGCCACAAAATGTGCATGTGTGTCTGCACAAACGGTTAGAAACCGACTCCATGAGGATGGTATGAAGGGCCCGACGACCACAGATGGGGGTTTGTACTCACAGCCCAACACCGTGCAGGACGCTTGACATTTTCCAGAGAACCACCAGGTTTGGCCAAAAATTCGCCACTGGCGCCCTTTGCTCTTCACAGATGAAAGCAGTTTTCACACTGAGCACATGTGACAGACGTGACAGAGTCTGGAAGACGCCGTGGAGAGCGATCTGCTGCCTTACAAACCATCCTTCAGCATGACCGGTTTGGCAGTGGGTCAGTAATGGTGTGGGGTGGCATTTCTTTGGAGGGCCGCACAGCCCTCCATGTGCTCGCCAGAGGTAGCCCTGACTGCCGTTAGGTACCCGAGATGAGATCCTCAGACCCCTTGTGAGACCATATTGCTGGTTGCAGTTGGCCCTGGGTTCCCTAATGCAGGACAAAGTTGCTAGACCTCATGTGGCTGGAGTGGTGTCAGCAGTTTCTTGCAGATGAAGGCATTGAAGCTATGGACTACGGCCAGCCCGTTCCCCAGACCTGAATCCGATTGAGCACATCTGGGGACATCATGTCTCAGCGTCTTCATCCACCACACGTTATGTTGCATCACAGACTGTCCAGAAGTTGGCGAAAGGTCTGGGAGGAGATCCCTCAGGAGACCATCCGCCACCTCATCAGGAGGCATGCCCAGGGCGTTGTAGGGAGGTCATACAGGCACGTGGAGGCCACACACACAAGACGAGCCTCATTTTCATTCTTGACTTGTTTTAAGGACATTACATCACGAGTTTGGATCGGGCCTAATAGTGTTGTTTTTTCCACTTTCATTTTGTGTGTGACTCCAAATCTAGGCCCCCATTGGTTAATAAATTTGATTTCCATTGATGATTTTTTGTGTGATTTTGTTGTCAGCACATTCAACTTTGTACAGAAACAAAGTATTCAATGAGAATATTTTCATTCCATTCAGCGATCTAGGATGTTTTATTTGAGTGTTCCCTTTATTTTTTGAGCAGTGTATTTATTATTTTCATTTAAATGAAAATCGCAGCCCTAGGGGAGGCGCAGCTATCTAACATGCTAGCCCACCACCAAAGGGATCCATGTTTGAGTCCTGGCGGTACCCTCTGAAAACAGGTTAAGTCCCACTTTGCAAACACGATTGCCCATATCTGAGGGAGGGGAAGCCCGACAGGGGATCTCCAGACACTGCAATAGCGATCACTGTATGCTTTAAGGCCCTTATGACTTCACCTTGTGTTCTTCAGGATGGTTGCCAGAGCCTCGCAACACCCTACCAGAAAAAAACTGGGGATAAACATGGAGGACTAAGCCTGTGATATGAAGACACTTTAGAATAAATGGCAAGTAGTTAACTACAGAGGCTAATCCAGCATTTTTGGTGTAATATAAATATGGGTTAACATCTGTCCTGTATATAAGCACTGGATGCTAGCGAGCAGATTTTTGACAGTAGATAAAACATCTGTTATCAAAACTTTCTGTTTTCACACACCCGCACCCTGTTCGCCGTGGTAGCTAAAGCGACGCTTTGTTTATCAGCCGTACCAGGCAGCCTTATCATGAGCCGTGCATTGGTCCTATTCGTGCAGCATTAATTGCCGAACGTTTGCTTCATTTGTTTTTAGTCTTAGAGCTCGTATGAGTCATCCCAGTACCAATCTGCTGTTGGTCTGTGCAGCCAATTCCTGCAAGCAAAATGTAAAACCAGGGTGTGTGCATGAGCTGTGACTCACAGGAGCCTAAAAATAATTAGCTAATCCCTTCACTTTCAATATCATTTTGATGATTAGACCAGAATCTTGTTTTTGATCATTTTTAGTCAAGTCAACTCTACACCCACAAGCCTAACTGAGCAAGCCTAGGACGACAGTGGCAAGAAAAACTCCCTACACGTTATAAGGAAGAAACCTTGGGAGGGTCAAGAATCAAGAAAGGGACCCGACCTCCTTGGGCGGCTTAGATATTATAAGAGTGTAATAGTGTAAGAATGAATAAGTTCATAGTAATAGTTTCAATAAACAGAATTTAAATATAACAAATGAACAGAGAGAACATATTTAAAGGAAATATAATAATGAGGGTTCAATCCCCAACTGAAGTGGTCTGGGTCCTTTCTGTGTGGAGTTTGCATGTTCTCCCCATGTCCCAATGGGTTTACTCCGGGTACTCCGGTTTCCTCCCACAGTCCAAAGACATGTTTTAGGTTAACTAGTGTCTCTAAAGTGGCCCTAGTGTGTGAGTGTATGTGCCCTAGGGTAGACTGGCACCCTATCTCGGGTTGTGGGACTGTGGTAGCCTAGTGGGTAAGGTACTGGACTCTGGATCATAAGGTCCATGGTTCAAATCCCACCTCTGCCAAAGCTGCCACTGGTGGGTCCTTGGGCAAGACCCTTAACCCACAAATGCTTGGATTTTAAGGTTGTACCAAGTGTAAGTCGCTCTGGATAAGGGCGTCTGCTAAATGCTGTAAATGTAAATGTAAATGTTCCTGCCAGCTAGGCACCGGTTCTCCCACGAGCCTGATCGAGAATAAGAAAGTGAATGCATTAATAATAATGTTTAAAAATATAATAATACACAGACTAATAAATTAGATATGTACACTTAAATCTGAGATAACGTCATATTATGAAGGGTATATAAACAGAGAGAATATAAAACTGTATCGTATATGGCAACAGTGTTAATAAATAAAATATTGAATACACTAATGTAGAAAATAGGCATTATTTGGGCAGCGTTTAGTCCTATACAGAGAGTCACTGTAGATTTCGCTGAGCCTGTGCTCAGTGCAGCCTCAAATTCCTGTTACTGGCTGGTGTTCTGCCGTTTGTAGCCCATATGCCTCAAGGTTCGACATGTTAAACGCTGCTTTTCTGCTCACCACTGTCTAAAGAGTGCTTATTCGAGGACTTATTCGGGGTTTCTGTCCACTTGGACAGTACTTTGACAGATGGAAGCCTCTCAGTGAGGTGGAATCAGACTGGTAATGAGTCAATGAGAAGTCTAACCCTTACTACAAGACTCCTCAACTCAGTCCTGAGCTCACTGGGGTGGGATATGAACCAGAGAAGCTCAGAATTGGGATCCAGATACTCAGGTTTATTTCAACACGCATTTCCATTGCTCAGATTGCATGTTTGAGTTGCGTTCTGTTTCCAGGGGTTCCAGCTTGTAGGGTCTGAAGTCCAGCTGAGTCTTGCCGCTGCGTTTCGCCTCGCCAGGAGTTTTCCATCTGAATTTCACAAGGTCCCTCGTGGTACGGGGGTCGAGCCTGTGGTGGTAAAACAGAATGAATTCTCAAAATCAAGGCTAATTTGCTCCACACTGCAGCGTCATGGAGGTCCTTTGCCACACAATGGGACTCAAAATGAAACCCTCTGAATTGAGAACTGAGTCAGAGAGAACCGTGATGTGACTTTATATTTCAATACCCTGAGTACTACTGAGTGCCAGGGTTCACACACCTCCGGCTTCTCACTCCCTCCTGGCAAGCATACTCTTACAGAGAGTACAGGGTTAGATAGACGAGGGAGGTGAGAGACTAGGATGAGAAATACTGAGAGGTGAAGATATACCATGTGGGCTCGTTTGAGCCACTGTTAACTAATAAGAGAAGAGAATTGAATTAAAAGTGCTCACCGAATGGTGGTACAGAGACTAATGCTTATTTTTGCTCATAGGAGGGGTGTGAGAGATTAGCGTGAATAAACAGTTGGGCAAGAAGTGGGTGTGGGTGCTAAAGCGTGAACAACTCAAGAAGTGTAGTGACAAAGAAGAGAGAGAGAGACAGAGAGAGAGAGAGAGAGAGAGAGAGAGAGGTGTGGGCCGTGGGAAAATGACACAGTGCGTATCGCAGTTTTCCACTTATTCCTCAGCTCAAACCACAGCATCCCCTGCAACACACACGTCACACACACATACGATATTACCACTGAGGTAATTCATACTGACTGTACACAAACAAGAATTCTGACCTCACTCCGGCAACACACACACACACACACACACACACACACGATTGTGTCTAAGCCACTGAGGAATTCATGATCTGAGAGACTAGTACGCTATAGAAAGTCTACAGTATTCTGACCACTCGCAGTCACTGGAACAGCATTCACACAACCCAGGTCACACAGCAGCACGTCTGAGATCTAAGAACGCCATTTACTGTTCTGAACTGGATGCACGACTTTGTCTGAAAAATCACCACAGTTCTAATAAGATGATAGTTTGCCCACTACAGAGGACCCTAACCATAACCACTTGTCGATCTTATATTGACTTATGACAGATGGACTCTATCAAGAGGGAGTGTGTTGACTATTTTCAAGAGGTTTGGTTGTGATTGTGCGTGTCACACGTGTAGATTTATCGATATGCTCACTGTTATTGCTGCTACGATATCACACTATGAGATCATTGTCTCAGACTGAGAGCTGTAGCGCAAATGCGTCTTTGTAAATTTCGAATAGGCGCTAAATGCGGATCCCACACTGAGCGCAGCCCCTTGTGAGAGAACCAGTGGGCAGAGAAAATAGCTAGACCAGGAACATTGATAGGGAAGAAACACATTTACAGACATGAGTAAGAGCTGACCAGAAAAAGCCGAACACAATATCTACCTTGCTCGTTAGTGTTAGTATTGTAACAATTTCAAAAGACAAGATCAGCAAATCTTACTATAGAACAGTGCATACATTCTATAGTAATGGTGTTTAATCTTTTGCTTAGTCTGAAATGGTAAGCGCTAATTATTAAACTATTACATGACGAGATTTCAATGTAATCTTCTTCACTTGAAACATAAGATATATGTAATAGTTTAAACTATATACTTTAAAGTAAATGTAATACAGTGATACCTCAGTTCTCGACCACCTCGGGAAACCGTCGAATTCGGGATCGAAATGTGTATTGGTTCTCGTTGTTTGCTCAGGTACCGCGGCTGACATACATCTGTTTAAATCTTGGATGAGTCAGCGACCACCGTCATGAGTTCGTGACTGTTTCTATTTGTACCGAGTATCGATTCATGAGTTCAGTTTCACAATAGCTGTCATGGAGGAATTGTGAACTGGAACTGGTTTATCGTGTTTGTGTCTTACATTTCATCTACAGTCTGTTTCTGTGCATGCAAACATATCTCCATGGTTGCTTCATTACAAAAGGTTTGTCGCATAGAGAGCTCAAACCGGTAAGGCATTAATAACAGGATTACTGTAATGGCTCCAGAACATCTGTGTCTGTAGTTAGTGCATAGACGCGTATGTTCTCTAGCACTCATGAGTCAGCCAATTGTACATCTACAGTGTATGTGCTTTTACTGTTCTCTAGACTATTCAGATCGATTTATCTCTTTCTATATAATTGTACATTAGCATTTTTCATACACGTTATTAGTAAATGACACTCTGTCTCGTGTTTGCTAATGAGGTTTGTCGTGTGTTGAAAAATGGTAACCTGTATGACACAGAAACAACTGTTCCCTTGTAGACCGTCTGACATATACGTGACACTATTTATAATGTCATACCAACACCTGTGTGTCTATGAAACACTCCCCACGACTTTTCTACACTTTTGAAGTCCCAGGACATTTTTGTCTTTTTATACCACCATTTTTTCACATTTGCTCCTCACATTTTACACGAATCGGATTCAAAAAAAAAGAAACTCTGAAACAGGCTCTGGACCAGGATATGGAGGGTACCATTAACTTAAATTTTTGTTGCCACAACCTTTTGAGGCAATACTGCAATCAAACGATTGCCTGTATCTGTCAGAGAGACTTCTGCCACCTCTCAGCAGGTATTTTGGGCCCACTCCCATGAGCAAAACTGCTCCAGCGGTCTCAGGTTTGAAGGGTAGGGTGCCTTTTCCAGACGCCATGTTCAGCTCCTTCCAAAGATGCTCAAAGGATTTAGGTCAGGGCAGGATTAGGATTTAGGTCAGAAGCGCCACTTCAGAATAGTCCAGGGTTTCCTCTGAGCCTTCTTGGGTGTTTTTAGATGTGTTTTTGGGTCAGTATTCCCTTGGGTTTACCAGACCCATGACCTGCCGACTGAGACAAGGCTTTCGGAACACTGGGAAGCACATTTCTCTCCTAGAATTCCTGATAGTCTTGAGACTCACTGTACCCCTGCACAGATTAAGGGACCACTGTGCCAGATTGCAGCAAAGCAGCACAGAACAAACAGAGCTCCTCATGTTCCACAGTAGGGGACAGTGTTCTTTCTTGAGATGCTCATTTTTCCGTTCTGTGAACACAGAGCTGATGTGCCTACCAAAAGTTCCATTTTTGCTCATCTGTCCATTAGGACATTCTCCCAGAAGCTTTGTGGCTAGTCAACATGTGTAGTTTGGCAAAATTCCAGTCGGCTTTTTATGGGTTTGTTTTCAACAATGGTTTGTCCTCCTTGGTCGTCTCCATTAAGGCCACTTTGGGCTCAACATAATCGGATGGTGCGATCTGCACTGTTGTTCCTTGAGCTTGAAGTTCAACTTTAATCTCTTTAGAGGTTTTTCTTGGTCGTTTGTTCCATTCGTATATCAGGCTCTTTGATTTGTCATCAATTTTCTCCTGCGTCCACGTCCAGGGAGTAGCCTACAGTCCCATGGGTCTTACCTTTCTAAAATAATATGTGCAACTGTAGAGTCACAGGAAATCATGCTGCTTGGGCGATGGTTCTTATAACCGTACCTTTAAATGCTGGTTATAATTTTCTATCTAAGTCCTGAGACAGGCTCTTTCCGTTGCTTCCTTGGTCCATTGGTGAGTGTGGTACACACATGATCACCAAACAGCACAGTGACTACCTGAGCCATATATATAGGCCCACTGACTGATTAAAGGATTGATTAGACACCTGTGATGCTAATTAGTGAACACATCTTGATTTAACATGTCCCTTTGGTCACATTTTCAGGGGTACCATCATTTCTGTCCAGGCCTGTTTCATGAGTTTATTTTTTTAAATAATTCTGTTGAAGCATGGTTGAAAAGCAATGTCTGACTTTCATTTGTTCATTTTCATATTTATTATTACTTTTGTCAGATTAAAGTTATTTCTGTTACCATTGTGGGTTTTTCTTTCAATAACTGAGGGGTACCAACCATTTTGTCCACGTGTGTAAGTGTTTTAAACTTACTTATCATTACTTATCATTACCTATCATGAGGCTCCACTATGATACAGTATAGACCGCGCAACCAAACACTCAATAAACTCATCACTTCATGATCCATGTATCTTATAATGGGATATCCCCATCATAAATCAGGGAGCTCCTGTACAATACAACTCCATTAACCTCTTGAGACCTCCTTACCCTTTTCGGAGCTTTGATTTTTTTATGTATAAAAACCTGAGCATCGTCTTTAGATGGAAGGTATTTTTGTTTTTGTGAAATGCTCAAGAGTGTCTACAAATGAGGACTGAGTTAAGCAGAATGAAGTATGAGGTGTAGCAAACCAAAAATGTCATGTCCTCATGTGGGGATGCGAGATCTCAGGAGGTTAATGTATATAATGCCTTATACAGGGGGGATTTTCTGGGGATCTGGAATGGATTCATTCAATTTACATTATTCCATACGGGAAACATTTGCGAGATACCACTGTAATCATTTACATTTA
Organism: Ancistrus triradiatus; assembly: GCA_025084515.1. Lineage (NCBI taxonomy): Eukaryota > Metazoa > Chordata > Actinopteri > Siluriformes > Loricariidae > Ancistrus > Ancistrus triradiatus. The sequence continues at coordinate 99,756 of JAJAGP010001777.1, read as the reverse complement.
CAGCATTTAGCAGACACCCTTATCCCAGCAGTGGCAGCTTGGCAGAGGTGGGATTTGAACCCTGGACCTTTTGATCCATAGTCCAGTACCTTAACCACTAGGCTACCACAGTCCACTAATCCCCTCATTGTTTTGTAATTGCCCATTAAAGAACCCATATTGGTCGATCACTAGTAATCACCACACACCTTTGAGATAAACTGGAGGTCCAACTGTGATTGTTGTTTATTCTCCAATTCCCACATTACATGGAAAGTTTCTCAGCAGATGAAGGCTGTCATAGCGGTGAAAGATAAACCTTGTACACATTTAAGGATTTACTCTTGACGCATCCACAGACAATTAGGCTCTGTAGTGCATTAATGACATAACGTTGTGTTTTTCTGCTGCTACAGTAAAACGATACAGCAGTGATTTAAGAGCTCTAACATTAAGTTGCAGTAAAACTCTGATTCGTAGCATACACAAGTCCACCAGGTCTTACAGAACCTCCTCCTACTTACAGCTACCATGCAGTTCACAACTACAATGCATGAAAAGTCAACAGCATGTTCTCTGTGTTTTGTTCACTGGAACATTTAAATACCTCTCTAAATACCTCTCTCTCACACACACATAAACATACAACCCCTTCCTTATCAACCCCAAACCCCCTGACGTTCAGGTTCCTAGAAAGCGGTGCTGGTGGCAGGCAGGAAAACAAAGACATCAAGGGATTTTGGAGAGAAGCCCCTCGAGCCCCCCTGGTTCCCTCTGTGCCCCTCGATCTCCCCTAAAACGCTCCTCAGCTTCTCTCATCCGCCAAACACATAGCCACATCGGCTGCTCCCAGCTGCACCTCACTCGCTTCCTCTAGCCACAAGCACCACACAACACAACATAACACGAGACAACCTGCTGCACAGAGAGAGAGAGAGAGAGAGCTCATTGAATTGAGAGAGAGAGAGAGGGAGAGAGAGAGAGAGAGAGAGAGAGAGAGAGAGAGAGGGAGAGAGAGAGAGAGGAGGAGAGGGGAGAGCGGAGAGAGAGACGAGAGATGAGAGGTGGAAGAGACGCGACGTGAGAGAGAGAGAGAGAGAGAGGAGAAAGTGGAGAGAGACATGATGAGGTTGAGGTTAAGGGTAAAATGAAGACATGAAGTTAACATTGTACAAAAGCATTAAGACTTAAAAGCAGCAACTGGCAAAGAAACCAGCAAATGTAAAACAGATGATTATAATCATGATTTGGTTACTAAATGCTGAGCCTTTTGAGTAGAATAAAGATGGGCAGAAGATCTCCAGTTATCAAACAAATGCATGCGAAAATGACTAAATGTGTACAAAACAATGTTCCTAAAAGAAAGACTGGAGGGATTTCCAGATTTCTCCCTTTATAAGAGATAATAATTCATTAAACGATTCAAAGGGATCTGGAGGAAATTTCAGTGCATAAAGGGTGGTAAGAGCACCAAGCCTAACTGAAGACGGGGTGATCTCTGATCCTCAGATGGCACTGACATCAAGAACCATCAATATTCAATTACATGATTTAGAACCACATGGGACAAGGAATTACTTTATCAAAACCTTTATCAAAGCTTTCACAATACAGAGTACATCACAAATGCCACTAAATGTTACTGTGCTAAAAAAGAAGCCGTAGATGGTTAACTTTCAAGTAATTTCAGAGTTAAATGTATTTGTATAGCACTTCACAAAATAAAAAAAAATCAACAGATTTACCCTACTCAACTGGGGGAAACCCGTCCTCACTGGGTGAGGTCCAGACAATAAGAAAACAGCACAGTCAGAATAAAGACTTCAGTCATGACTTCAATTCAACCCCAAATTATAACTATAAACTCATTTCAGTTTTTTTTCCTCTCTGAGGGTTTTAAAAGTCACCGTGTAAAAATAAGTAATATGAAGAACAGCTGTTAAGCTGGAAGATTGATTTCTGAGGGAAAAGGTTACCATATTAGCACCAACGAAAGCGTTATATCAGCCAAATGTTTCCTATAAGTCTATAGAAATTGCACTTCAAACACACATCTTTTTGGTTGGGGTGAGGTTTTTTTTCTATGAGAATTCACTTTCCAGGTGCTCGGCTCATCACATTCACCAATCATCCTACAGGTATGGAACGTTGCTCTCTCAGCTTGCCGCACGGGATCTGCTTGAAGCCATTTTATTAAATTGTATTCTCACAATCAAGATGAATCGATATCGGGCCCTGCCAACTCAAAATTAAAACTTAAAGAGATTACTTGCTTAAAAAATACTTGGATTACTGTACTGAAGTATACTTTTTGCGGTTTATCGATACTTTACCGGGTAGTGAGTATATTGCGTTTTTTTTCAAACTTATGTTTTAATTTCATAGATTGTAAAGCATAAATGCATTTTCGTTTCACTGCACTCCATTCTATCAAGCTCTCTTTATTTGTTACTTTGAAGAAGCACCCAAAAAGGTGAAACTGACAACGCTTCTTAAGAATCAGTATAATAGGGTCAATCAGTTTGTGTCATGAGTGTCACTGCTGTGTTTGTTGGGCGATGTGTTTGACTGATTTGAGTCTTATGTTTGGTGTGTTAGATTTTGAATGTTGTTAGTATTGTAAGTGGTCCTGTCGGCTAAATTTATTACAACTTTTGTCCGGAACCACAGTACTCCACTGGCACCTAAGAATGTATGCCAATGATACTGTGATTGTTTCAGATCCGACGTACTTAATTTTAATGTTGCAAGTTATTTTGCGGTTGTTAGCATCTGTAAACTTTTACTAGAAATCCAATGGTACACTTTCATTTGTATCCAAGCAAGATCTGACAGTAGTTCTGTATTTGATAGAAAACAGTGGAGCACAAAGTTTAGGTCAGAACAGAAACTGATTGTGCAGGTTTTCCTACTTATGAAAGGATGACGAGAGGAGGGTCTAGCATTTTCACATAGGTACACTTCAAATAGTGAGAGACAAAATGAGAAAAAAGAATCCAGGAAATCACATATTGTAGGGATTTTAAAGATAGAATTAATTGTAAATTATGGTGGAAAATACGTATTTGGTCAACCACCAACAAGCAATATTCTGGCTCTCACAGACCTGGAACTTCTTTAAGAAGCTCTTCTGTCCTCCACTCGTGGACCGGGTATTTAATGGCACTGTGTGACCTCGTTATCTGTATATAAAAAGACACCTGTCACAGCCTCAAACAGTCAGACTCCAAACTCAAAACATGGGCCAAGACCAAAGAGCTGTACGAAGGACACCAGGAAGAAAATTGTTAGACCTGCAGCAGGCTGGGGAAGAGTGAATCTACAATAGGCAAGCCGGTTGGTGTGAAATAAATCAATGTGGGTAAATTGTACGACATCAAGGACCATTGATAATCTTCTTGATCTGTGAAGCTCCACGCAAGACCATCATCCCTGGGGTCAAACTGATCATCCAGAACGGGAGCAAAAAAATCCCAGAACTACACGGAGGGGGGAACTGATTGAATGGACTGCAGAGAGCTGGGACCAAAAGTAACAACGGCTAACAATCAGTAACACACTACGCCGAGCGGGACTACAGTTCTTGCAGTGGCCAGGCGTGTCCCCCTGCTAAGGCCATACATGTCCAGGCCTGGCTGATGTTTGCCAGGAAGAAGGCCATGGATGAATCCAGAAGAGGATTGGGAGAAGATCATGTGGCAGTGAAACCAAAATAAAACTTTTGGTTAAAAACTCAACTGGAGAGGAAGAATGCTGAGTTTGATCTAAGAACACAATACCTACTGGGACGCATGGGGGTGGGAAACATCAGGCTTTGGGGCTGTTTTTTGCAGAGGGAACCGGAGGGACTGATGCCGTGTTAAGGGAAGAAATGAAGGGGCCATGTATCGGTGAGATTTTAGCCAAAACATCCTTCAATCAGTGATGGAGAGCATGAAAGATGGAAACATGGCTGGGTCTTCAGATGACAATGATCCCAAAACACACCGCGCGGGAAACGAAGGAGTGGTCCATATTAAAAAGATATTTCACGGTCCTGGAGTGACCTAGCCAGTCTCCAGACCTCAGCCACATAGAAAAAACGATCTACTGATTAACAAAAAACAAAGTGTTTAAAATGGCTTATACTGCTTTAGGAGATCACTAAGAAAGACTTTAAACCCAATTAGCATGATAGCTAGAGGTTCCTTAACATCCTTTTATTTTGTATCTCATTGCAGACAGTATTGAACTCGAGATAGTTCCTTTAATTTCCGGTTAATTAATTCCCAAAGCTATTGGGATGGGGGACAATGTATGGCCCTTAATAATGAGGCTAAAAAAACTAATAAATGCTGTTGATTTCAAAAACCAGGTGATTATGATTCTGATTTGGTACAAATGCAGCATCCGGGAGGAAAGGGCTGAGTCTGAGGAGTAAAGATGGGCAGAGGATCTCCCAGTTATCACAAAGGTGTAAGAAAATCATTGAAATGTTTAAAAACAATTGTTCCTCAAAAGAATGACTGAAAGGGATTTACACATTTCAGTCCTAAAACCTTTCTGCTTTGACTTGTTGTCTTGTTTTCAAAGGCATGGACGTCCCTGATAAAGAATGTCGTCTTTTGAAGGCAGCTATGTTGCTATTAAAATTCTCAGTACTCCCTGCATAATGCTGCATTCCAGAAGTGTAAATGACCTTTTACCAAGGGCCCTGACCCGACCCATCCCATGGGACAGATGCCTGGCCATTTGGACTTGTCCTCATAAAGTATGGTGCTCCTTTTTGTATTTGGTCCGGAGCAAACGCGGTTCTTTCTTCCAACAAAAGATCTGTTATTACTGATGGGTCTGAGCACAATCCCTGGTTCCACTGTGTGATGGTCCATCCCAGATGCCTCCGAGCCCAGAGAAGTCGACGCCCCTTCTGAACATGGTTATCATAAGGCTTCTTTTTTGTACAGTAATGTTTTAAGTGGTATTTATGAATGTAACTCTGTATTGTAGAGCTTGATAAAGGTTTCATAAAGTAATCCCTTGTCCATGTGGTTCTATCAGCTATTGATGAATGATGGTTCTTGATGTGGATCTTCAGTTCAGGCTTTTGCTCTTACCCTTTAAGCACTGAAATTCCTCCAGATTCCTTGAATTGTTTAATGATATTATGCACTGTATAGGAAGAAATATGGAAATCCCTTCCAGTCTTTCTTTGAGGAACATTTATAAACATTTCAATCATTTTCTCATGCATTTGTTGATAAACTGGAGATCCTCTGCCCATCTTTAATCATCAAAGACTCAATCGTTAATGGATGCTGTGTTTGGACCAAATCATGATTACTTTTACCTGTTGACATCACCGTTTTGAAATCACATCATTATTTAGAGATTTTTTTTATCTCTTTACTATCCGTAAATTGTCCCTGTCTCAACTTTTTTTGGGATGTGCTCCAAGCCTGAAATGTAGGAACGGATGATTATTAACAAATGAAATGAAATTGACCAAAAAAAGCATGAAATATCTCAAGTTCATACTGTCAGCAATGAAATAAAAGTCAAAGTAAGTGTAAAGAACATCATTCTCAGCATCCTGTTGAAGTATCTTCTGTTTCAGTCATGCCTTTACACTTTGTTTCTGACTGTGACTTGTTTTGAATGTGGCAGATGCTCTACCGTCTTTCCAGTACTGCGTAACTATTAGGGGTCACGCTTGGGCCGCTAGAGGCCACTGTTAATCCCTCATGGTGGCATGAAAGCCCTTTGCGCGATCACGCATGCGAAAACCCCAATTTGGCGTTTTGCGTGAAAGTGTCGCACCATCGCTTCCCCTGCGGCTATGCTAACGCTTCGTGCTTAAGCAACGCTTGCTGCACCAGCCTTCCCACAGCTTTCATTTTCTTTCAAGCATTTTTTGTTTTGGTTCGAAGACCGCCAGTCGGGGGCAGTCGGGAGATTGCCCGGTAAGGTAGGGCCTAGGTGCCAGCGTTAGCCTTATTTCACATTTATTTTGCCGGGTCTTCAAGCTATTTCCCAGCGGACCCGTACACTACTCGCGCAGAGCGCGGAGCCACGGCGTAAGCGTGACTGAGAATAGCGCCGCGTATGCTTACAGTGTGGGTTTTCTTTATTTGTTTGCTTTAGTTTCCTTTCAGTTTATCCCCTCGTTTCCATTTTGTTTCTTTCCGCGCCCTTGAACACTGAGCGCCGTTCTGCGCCTGCGCGTCCTGGCAAGTAACGCGACTCACGCTGTGCCCCCCTGGGTTTGCGCATGCGGGGTGACATCAGTCCCCCTCCCTTCGCTCTCCCTCTAGCGCGAGTCTGAGCTTCTATGTGTGTGTGGGCTAGTGTATCTTCCCCTCACACATAGAGGCTCGTTGGTTATTTGTTCATTTAGCTCCTCACTGGTCTGGGGTGCAATCGGTTAAATCACCTATTACCAACGCGTCCATCCAGGGTTCGATTCCCAGCCACTGAGGCAGCTTTCTTTTTGTATATTTAGTTTATTTTTATTTAAATTTTGGTTCATTAATTCCATCTGGAGCTAACTGCACTTGGGTCCTCAAACCCATCATTCTTATGTTTTCACGGTTTGCCTTCATTTTTAATATGGCGAACCATAACAGTAACCTTACTAGGTCTTTTAGCGGTACACAGTACTGGACTGTCCCGGCCTGAGTATGAACTAGTTTCAATTTATCATGTTGTACGTGCTGTTTTAGTAGGGTGACAATATGTCCTCTTTATCCTGGACATGTCCTTTCTTTGAGACCTAACAATGCTTTTGGCCAGGATTTCTAAATTTCCTAACATGCTAAAAATGGAGTTGATTTTAATGTTGACGTTTGCTTTCAACTTTGCTAGACGCTGCGTGTGCATCTTTGCATGACTTTCTCTTTAGGCTTCACACATGCAATTGGTCAATTATGTACATGGCCTACACACAACCAGTGGTGAAACTGCCTCTCAGTCATAAAGTGCCACACCACAGCCATAACAGCCACAAATGTTGTGTAAGAAATGGTAATAGTTAAACTCATTTTCATTTACTTATTTGGATGTGTTCAAAAGCCTGCTGAAAAAGTAGTGTTGGAGCCAGGACTGCTAGAGCCGAGTCCGAGTCAAGATCAAGTGGCCTAGGCCGAGACAAGACTGAGACCAGATTAAGAATTGTTTCAGCGAATAAAAAGAAGCAAATGGAGAAAAACAATTTGTTTGTAATTCACTTTACATTCATTACACATAATATTTAATTTCATCATACATTTTGTAAAACATACCATTAAATAATATATAGCCTAAATTATTATTATTTATTATTATATGATAGTCATACTATAGTCAGAGGGAGTGTAACTTTTGGAAGTAAATGATGGTGATGATTCTGTTTCCCTTCTTCTCTAAAACATGGGACATGGTAAAGTAAGGCAAGCGGGTGAAAATGCAAACCTAACGTCAGACTGTTCATAATAACTCGTGCTCATTGATTGGATACTGAACAAGAAGAGCAGAAACTTGTTTTTCTCTGTTAGCCATTCAGAGTGCAGATTTTATTAAGGAATGTAGAGAAAGAACTGATTTATTCTGTTTGAATGGACTGTTGATATTCAATAATGATAGAAAAAAGTTGAGCTTATAATTAACATTACCTCAGACAGACGCATCGGACTCGGCTGGTCTCGATAACAATTTCCGTGTCCACCTCGCCCCTAGATCGAGATGAGACTGAATCTAAATGAGTTCAAGACTGAGACCTGGTCTCAAGTCTGAGGTTCTATTTTCTATTATCTGTTTCTATTTTTCTTAAATGTAATGTGATGCTTTTTTATTACAAACTCTATGATCAGAATAACAATTTTCCCTTCTTGTGACTAAAAAGCACTACCCTTCCAGGCAAGAATTGCTTCTAGAAGTCAACACAGTTCCTTTAATCAATTTCTGAAAGAACAGGAAACTGCATACCATGAACATATGGAGCAGAGTTGCACGCAAGAAGCCTTTGCTCATTTCTGCTTACAAAGTTGTCCGTTTACAGTCATAGACATGATATACCTAGACAAAGCAACGTCCGCTGGATCACGCGTCAACGACGCTAAAGATTGTACTGGAAAAGCATGCCTGATTCTGGTCTAATAAATACTAATATAATAAAACAATAAGGGTTATAGATTAGCAATACATAGTACATATAGTATAAATAGTAGTATAATAGCTGTATAAAATAGTATTCACTAGTTTATATACATTTACATTTACAGCATTTAGCAGACGCCCTTATCCAGAGCGACTTACAACGGATACAGTCTTACAATCCAAGCACTTGTGGGTTATGGGTCTTGCTCAAGGACCCAACAGTGGCAGCTTGGCAGAAGTGGGATTTGAACCCTGGACCTTCTGGTCCAGCGTAAAATACCTTAACCGCTAGGCTACCACAGTCCCTGGGCTACTTTATTATACTAATATTATACTACTATTTATACATTTATAGTAAATATATTTATTTTATTAATTATATTATTTATTAGACTACATCTTATTGTATTCATACTCTAATGACAGGAAATGTGTTCTCTGGTTATCAGATTGATCTGGTTTCTGTTTGTATGTGAATGATGTTCGTTGTCGTGTTCATCAAATAGCACAGGAAGCCTTCAGTGAGACCTGTGTGTAAGCTGTGGTTCAAGCTGGAGGAGCTTCTGTGATGTTCTGGGGGGCTTTAATTATGTGGAAATGGGTCCTTTGGTTGAGGTGACAGTAAATTTGAACCACACTGAGCTTCTGGATCAGCCATCTTATTGAGGAACATAACATTCCTAACCCTGCATTCCAAAATGACAATTCTCACCTTCACAGGGCTGCAAATGTGACTGATTGGCATGATGAACATTCAGGAGCAATCACACTTCTGGACTGATTTGAATCCCCTTGAAAATCTGAACATTGATTTCGCCTTCATGCAGAAATATCTCCAGTCCATGCCAAATGGAATTGCAGCTGTTACTGTTGAAACCCCAAACACACTCCCCAGTCCTCAACCTCCCACCCCCTTCTACCAACTGCAGGCCGACAAAAAGGCAGTTTTTTAAAAGCGTACCTTTTAATAAAACTAAAATACGGTCACCCTAGGTTTAGCACAGTGTGAAAACACTTCCAAGTTGGGACGTTAAAGTCAGTGACACCTAACTGTCTGGTCAGCATCAGCTACTTTGTGGTAAGCCTATGAACACATTTACACATATGGACCTTGTGACATTGGGCTGAGCTTACCAAGAACTTTGGTACACAAAAAAAAAAACAGTCAGTGACAAGCAAATATCTACCTGCATCAGCATAATTACCATGAAATCACATCCAGGTAGCAGCTAGCATATATATAGTAAATGTCATTTTCTTGCAGAACCATTGCATGTTGTGGTCGACAATGCTTCGTTTAGTTCTTGGCACAAGTGTCACCTCACTCTCACTGGCCACCAGTTTGAGAAACCTGTGAACTCATCAGCAGTTTTCACAGCACATGAAGGTTCCCAGAGTGAGTCTTATCCAGCATGAGTTAAAACTGAGTTGACAGTTGAAGGCGCTGCTCAAGGGCCCAACTAGAAATAAGGAGGTGGTCATAATAAAGTGACTGGACAGTGTACATTACAACATAAAACAATACAATTCATTACAACACAATGTTTCACAGCACAATAGAAAAACCTGAAAACATTTAAATTCGCTTACATGCCTCTGCTTACTCGTATGATGTTAATCAAGAGGATCAAAAAGAAATGGCTTGAGAGCAAGTCCATCAGGCTCAGGCTTTTGGTCTGGTCAGAGTCCAGATTTGAGCCCTATAGAGAATATTTGGTCTCATATTAAACACAAATTAACTGGGGAACATTTTTCAACTAACCCCTCACCTGTTTAAAGCCATTCTACAGTCTGAAGCAGCTCGATCAGGAATGGTCTTTTTGGAAGGGTAGCAACCAAGAAACCACTTTTTGGGGCGGTCACAGTAAATTGCCACAGAAGCCATTCTGTTAGAAGAAAGTCTTCTTGTACACAAAGACATGTTTGGTATAAAACTCAAACTCTGTGTTCATAATCTTCCAGAAATATGTTTTATGTTGTTTTTTTCCTTATAAGATTAGTCATTAGTTGGAAATCTTTCCAACTTTTAACTAGAGTGAGAAGTGACAGATATCTACAGGTCCAGAGAAGTGTTTTTGAAGATCTAGGGAGAAATACAACATTGAATTAATCTCTACTATCATTAAATGTAGATATAGAGGTGTCATGGTGTGGGGAGGCTTTAAGCTGCTGGTGAGCTGCTTCACTGTGAAAGGTCAATTAATGCTTTGGAGTACAGGAAAATACTGCAGAAAGGCTTCCCAGAATCGAAAAGAGGAACAATCGTGTGATGTTTATTAACCAGACAACGCTCCTGCTCACACTGTGAACAATACAAAGAAGTGGCTTGAGAGCAAGTCCATCAGACTCGTGTTTTTGGCCTGGACTTTGGTCTTGGAGTCCAGATTTGAGCCCTATAGAGAATATTTGGTCTCACTTTAAACGCAAATTAGCTGGGAAAAATTTTTCAACTAACCCTCACCTGTTGGAAGCCATTCTACAGTCTGAAGCAAGTTGATTGAGAATGGCCTTTTTGGAAGGGTAGCATCCAAGAAACCACTTTTTGGGGTGGTCACACTAAATACCCACAGAAGCCATTTTGTTCTGAAGGTTGTGTGTTTTATTTTGTGTTCATGTTTCCCTGTATGTCCTGAAATTTCTGTAAAAAGCTGTCCACAAGTTACATACAAGACTTAAACATTTAAGGAAATCAAATGGAAAGGCTATGCCATTCTAAGTTACTTTATCTGTTTGATTAATTCTTGCTCATTTACGGACCAATCATTTGCTGTTGATTGTACTGTATTCTTGGTGCAAATAAATCTCCATGGATCCTAATAAGAGAGGACTGAAAGCAAAACACAGGCTGCAGTTAGCTTGGCAGCTATGCCAGCAACCTGAGTTCACCAAAAGTGTTTTGCGTTTACTTTTCACTTCAAATCCATGACTCACTAAATTACATGAGATTTTTCAACAATTTATTATAAATAAGCTTTGTGGTAATGATTGTGGGTACCTGTAGGTTAATGTAAGGGTTAGTGTGTAACCGGCTCCTCTATGATACAGTACAGACTCTATTAAACTCATCAGTTCATGATCCATTTATCTTATTATGGATTTGTTGAACATATCCCCATCATAAATCAGGGAGCTCCTGTACAATACAGCTCCATTAATGCATATAATGCTTATACAGGGGATTTTCTGGGGGTCTGGAACCCATTCATCCAGTTTACATTATTCCTTTATGGGAGACATTTGCTCGGAACTCATCGTTTTCGGTTCTCAACGAGCCTTCTGGAAAGAATTAATGCCGAGAACCGAGCCACCACTGTACCACTGTATATTCGAATTATTGGTTAGGCCCATTTTTTAGCCCAGGAGTGTAATATATGACATTACATACAATTTAGTACAATATATCACAATAAAATACATTATAATATCATATAATACAAGGTATGACATTCTCTTACACTATATTAGAATACAAAGCAATCACGTACAATAACTTGTTTAAGACGCTCTCTCTCTCTCTCTCTCTCTCCCCTTCTGTATCTCTCGCCCCCCCACCCCTCACCACACTTTCACCCTCCAACCTCAGCCTACTTCAACCAAATTAGATCTAAATGCCGTGATGACAAGAACATAGGCTACACACTCACTCACACACACACACACTCTTAGTCGCTCCCCAGACTTCTGCACCCCAGGTTCTGCTCATGACTTGAGAGGTAAGTGGAATAAAATTTGAAATAACACATTTAATCATGAAACAATTCCTAAACAACACTCTCACAATGGTTATGAGTTATTTCGAGTTATTTCCCAACATTACTGTACAATCTTATATTATTAGGTGTATTAAAATAAAATGATAACATTTTAATTAGTAATGTCTAACACACACATTGTTAATATCATAAGATTTTTTTAGAACATTTTCATTACAACTTTTGCAGTAATGAAAAAAAAAAAAAGAAAGTTGACTCATGAGTGAAACTGAGAAATTAAACAGAGAAAGAAATTGACTGAATATGACCTTATTTTAAATATTACAGGAGAAATATATTCCTAAATATGTTCGTTTAAATTGTTTTATTTATTTAAACCGTATAAAATAATTCCATTCATATCCAAGTTACTTGATTTGATTTAATAATTCAACCTTTATTTTTTGTGTCCTATAAACAGCAAAATCCGTTTGCTACATTTTGCAATCCAATTTATGGATGTGTTGAATTTTTCAAACCCTGAAAAACAGTGCTGATGTGTTATAAGTTAAAAATCGCATTATTTATGTAGGTTACGGTTGGTTAGTCGAGTCTGTAGTGAAAGGAAAGTCTCGCCGGAGATTCTCCACAGCTGGAACGGGACACGCTGCGTTTGGGTAAAAACCTCAGACTTTGATATCCTAACTGAATCACGCAGGTGTGTGTGTGTGTGGCAAAACTGCTGAAACTTCACTGCACACTGCTCAAAAGGTTTAAACTAGCTCTGCAGAGGTTCCTTTGCTTTCTCAAATAAATTGAATTCAGTTTGTTGGTACAGGACTTTCAAGAGATTTTGTCCCAAACCAGCTTTAGAAAGAACCGAGTCTAGACCCTAAATGAACATCAGGAAGCAAGGTTGAGAAACAAACCTTGAGAAGAAGAACTATTTTTATTGTCCTGTGGGGTCCTGACCATTAGAGAACAGAGTAAAGGCGACGATCAAAGTCTGTAGAGAAACAGATGGACTACAGTCTGTAATTGTAGAACTACAAAGTGCATCTACATGGTAAGTGGAACGGATAAAATGGATAGTGAGTGTAGAAACAAGGAGGAGGTCGTAATGTTATGCCTGATCAGTGTGTAACTCACCTTTAAATAGGTCCTTAAATCTGTTTGGATAATAAAATGATTAAACTAAACAGACGTTGCTGAATGCTCGGCTTTCTCTGTTCTCAAGCTCCACAAAAGTGGTTGATATGATTTAGGTCAGGTGACTGTGGAGCAAAGCAGGAGGTCGGGTTCCTTTCTGAGTCTCAAGGTTTCTTCCATACAATGTTTTGGGAGTTTTTCCTTGCCACTGTTCCCCTAGGTTTGCTCAGTTTGGGATTGGCCTTATAAATTAAAAGATAATCTAAAATTACAAAGCTGCTTTGAGACGATGCTCCATTGTAAAAAGCGTTATAGAAATAAATCTGACTTGACTTGACAGCCAACGCTCCTTGATGTTCTTTGGTCTTCAAGTAGCTGTCACAAAGCTTTGATTTGTGTTTTCATGCTCTCAGACTTGTGGCTCTCCCTGTACTTATATCTATAATGGTTATTTTTGGGATTAACATTTTACAGCATTTAGCCAAAGCCCTTTTCCAGAGCAACTAGATGTAATGAGCACTTGACCATTAAAGGACTTGCTCAAGGACCCAACATGGCAGCTTTGTAAAGCTGGGATTTGACCTCAAAACCTTGTGATTAGTAATCCAGAGTCTCAACCACTGACCTTAAAATGCACTTAGATTAGCTTATTGATGAAACATGCATAAGCAATAGAATATATCCACTTATTATGAGTTTATGAAATCAAAATGACAGTTTATGGTTGTTGTTTTTTTTTGAGTGGTCACATTAAGTGTCATGCATTGACACTTCTGCTTCTGGTGGTGTTCTTACATGGACCAAAATACTTAAAAAACGGCTCCCCCAACACATTTACCCACTAATTTAGGAAGAAAGATTTGGGTTTCCCTCCAAACTGCACAAGGTTCAGTCTAACAAGGTTAATGAAAGCCTGAAAAACAGAATTACATATCAGTGGTTTGTCGTGCATTGAATAGTTAACAGCTGGATGGAAACGCAGATGAAAATCCTTTTAACTAGCTGGTGTAGTGCGCACGCGCACACACACACACACACGCACACACACACACACACACACACCACACCGACCACACACACCTGGCAGGCTATTCAAGATTTGGAGCGTAAGCCTTGTCAGATGAATCATGTCTACCGGAGTGTTTTTCCTCAGTACGGAAACACGACCCCCTAACATTCAGCTTTATTGCTTTTCTGTTACAGACACCTGTTCTTCCTTCCATCCTACCGCCTCTTAACGAAGATGCCTCGCTCGTTCCTGGTCAAGAGCAAGAAAGTGGGGTCTTATTCAACACGCACCGCCCACTCCTACAACTATGACAGATACCTCGCAACCTCCCACAGGCCCAATGCGATCAGCTCACCTGAAGGACTAGAGTTCAACCCCAATATGGTGTCAGTTCCAAGTTACCCTGCCCCTCACTGGATTCCTGTGACACACAGCCCTGATCAAGCAACCCATGCTGAGGACTGGGGTCTCTGGAGAACAGGTACACTTTGTAAAACACACATTACGTTTTAATAAGCATTTCTGTTCTATCATTATCCAGTCCTGGTCGGTTCAAGCATCAGAGTTGTATTAGCTGGGCTTGGGAGGGACATTATTCCTTACTTTCATATTAAACAAAAATGAGACATTATGGATGTTTCTTGACTTACTTACACAGCATGAAGTTAGCACCTCTAGTCTAACCTTTAGCTGTGATTTGACACTGTCTAAACAGCAGTTAATCAGACTTAGAAATGGTATGGGATGGCTCTCACACCTCCAGGTTGGTAGCCGTTGTCCAATATGGATATTCAACTAGTGGACCAATAGGGAGACTCAGCTAGTGGTCCACTGGGGAGATGGAAAAGTCGCCCAGAAAGGAGAGAGTGGTCAAATGGGGGAGAATCAGCTAGTGGTCCAATTGGGAGACTCAATTAGTGGTCCAATGGGGAGACCCAGTTAGTGGTCCAATGGGGAGACTCAATTAGTGGTCCAGTAGAGAGACTCAGCTAGTGGTCAAGGTATCAGACCTAGGCTCCCACTGTAAATTTATCCACTTCAAGGAATTATAGTTAAGAACTCACTCAAAGGCTCAGTAGTAGCAGATTTGCAGAGCCAGGACTTGAATTCACAACATTCTGGTTAGAATGTTAAAAACAAGGATATTTATCTAATGGTCTGATGGACAGTCAACCTAAGGTCCAATAGTGAGACTCGGCTAGTAGTCCAATAGGGAGACTCAGCTAGTGGTCCAGTGGGGAGGTTCATCTCATGGTCCAATAACGAGACTCAGCTAATGGTCCAATATGGAGACTTAACTAGTGATCCAATGGAGAGACTTAGCTAGTATTAAAATGGAGTAGCCTAGCGGCCTGTGGTAGCCTAGCCGGTAAGGTACTGGACTATGGACAAAAAGGTACAGGGTTCAAATCCCACCTCTGCCAAGCTGCCACTGTTGGGTCCTTGAGCAAGGCCCTTAACCTACAATTGCTTGGATTGTAAGACTGTATCAATTGTAAGTCGCTCTGGATAAGGGCGTCTGCTAAATGCTGTAAATGTAAATGTAGATGTAAATGCACTAGTGGTCCACTAGCTAAACTCTTGTAGTAAATAGTCCAACCCTGTAGGTAACTACAACAACTTTCATTTAGTCATAATACCTTTTTGTTCTTTTTAAGTGATTTTATTATTTACTTATTACTATATCTACATTAACATATACTGTGGGGTGGCACAGTGGCGCAAGGGGTTAGCACAGTCCTCAGTTCGATCCCGACCTTGAACACCATCTATGTGGAGTTTGCATGTTTTCCCCGTGTCTGCGTGGGTTTACTCCGGGTGCTCCGATTACCTCCCACATTCCAAAGACATGTCAGGTTAATTGGCGGCTCTAAATTGCCCCAGTATGAATGTGCCTCACTACTATCGATGTAACCTTGCTCCTGTTATAGCCATTGACGCTGAAGTGACATAAAATAAATAAATAAATATACTGTTTGCCCTTTCTTACACGGTTCCTTAATGGTTTCTTTATGATTCGTGAGCCGGTTATGTGCGCTTAACGGGAATTTGTTTTAATGTGAAATAATGCAATTTATTAATCTATTCAATTGTTTATTTTATTCAAACACCACTATAGAGTCATAATATACTTTAAAACTATATTAGCCTGAGCCTGCTGAGACCACTAAAAAAATTATTAAAATTAAAATGATTTTGCATGTTTCTTCAAATTCAACATTGTGTTAGAGTACAATTAGAGTGAAAAGTTAAATAAAATCTTTTGATGCATTTCAGAATTGACTAGTATTTGGTATATTCACTTTTGCTCAAGTGTCCCCATAAATGCTTAATGGGGTTTAGGTCAGGTGACTGTGGAGCAAAGTCCATATCAGTCATCATTCCTTGATCTTCTTTGGTCTTCATGTAATAGTTGCAAAGCTTTGAGGTGTGTCCCCAACTCTTAAAACTTTGAGGGCCTGGGTAACTTTTGTCCCAGTCCTATTTTGAAGAGTAATTGCTCATGTTTCCTGTAGGAAGCACTGATATGTACCAGTAGGTGTAGCATTCTGTTCAGGACAAAGTTTTGTATGTACACGCTGTTTGGGAGGCTGTTGAAATGGGGACACTTCTCTGTGGTAGACGGTAGCTCCTGTTAAAACTTTTGGCTCTTACCCATCCTTGCAAATGTCCCTCCAGACCAGCTGAGAAGTGAGACCGAGCAGCCCACGGTGTCCAGCTCAGTGCCGTCTCCTAAACTGGTGGAGACTGTGGCTTCTCACAGAGAGCAGGAGCTGGAGCATCTGGTGCAGGTACTGCTGACACACAGACTGCGGAACAACGATAACTCTGCACTGTGTGAATGTCCTCTGTGTGAGAAGGTGAGTCCGTCTCGACAGGACACAGCTCTTTCTAACTTTATTAGGCAGTTTTATAACGGATATATCAAGTTTCCCATCAAGGATGAATAAAGTGCTGTTTTATCTTATGGCAAGATTTAAAACAGTTCAGAATATGGCAGGACTTCTTATAACAATTTTGAAGTGCATTAAGGCCTTGTCACACTGAGTCCAATTTTTAGAAACAAAAAACACATACAGAGTCCGAAACTGTTGGACTGCAGTGCTGCGTAAATTGTTTAATCACAGCCTGTTGTAATTTCTGTGTTGTTCGGATGCAGTAAAATCAGGCTGACCAATCAGAGCTCGGTTGCCGGGCAGAACAGCTCATCAGGAGCTTATAGGACGAGCAACACGCTGAGTTAAAAACATGGAGATTAAAGCAAAGATCTGGTGGAATAGAACTGAAAGGCTGGAGAATGATGGTGATAAAGCTCCCAGTGATGGATGGAAGCGTCTGATTATTTATCTAAGTGCATTCTGATCTGTTCATGATCACAAAAACACAAACTAGAGCTTCCTGCACTCATCTTCACTCCTGTCTTTTTTAAGTTGATGATGTGAAACAGACACGGTGAAATCTCCAACACATTAAGAGAAGGGAAATTAAAGAAAGCAACAGAAGACAGGGAGATTTCAGAGTGTTTAGACAAAAAACGTAGCACACTAGTCCCCCTACGTTAAAAATCTCATCCATTTTTTTGTGTGCATAAAAATCACACCGATAGGCCATTAAGCTTAAACTAAAACTCTGCTGAACTTCATGAACTTCGGATCTTCAGAAGTTGTTAGATCTTTTCTAACTTATACAGGACCCCTTTTGATTGGGTTGGGATTTGAAATGCTTTAACACTCTTCAGAACTAAGAGACCTCTTCAAAATGATGTGAGAACCTTGTGCATCTTTAACAAGCTTCCAAACTTTGCACAACTGCACATAGTACGTCCTCGAAATGCTCTAGATTTCTCCATAAAGTTTGCAGTCTTTGAACTTCATATAAATGAAATAACTATCTACAGTGGTACCTCGGTTCTTCTTGTTAATTCATCCCAGAAGGCTCGTCGAGAACCGAAAAAGACGAGTACTGAGCAAATGTTTCCCATAAGGAATAATGTAAATTTAATGACTCTGTTCCAGTTCCCCAGAAAATCCCCCTGTATAACATTATATGCATTAATGGAGCTGTATTGTACAGGAGCTGATTTATGATGGAGATATGTTCAACAAATCCATCATAAGATAAATGGATCATGAACTGGGGAGTTTAATAGAGTCTGTACTGTATCATAGAGGAGCCGGTTACACACTAACCCTTACATTAACCTACAGTTACCCACAATTATTAACACAAAGCTTATTTATAATACAGTGTTGAAAATCTCATGTCATTTAGTGAGTGATGGACTGAAAGTGAAAAGTAAAAGCAAAACACTTACTCGGTGAACTCAGGGTGCTAGCTGCTCATGCTAACTGCTAAGCCTGAAAGTGATCCAGAGGACTCAGTCCTTCATTTCCTTTAGGTTGGCTGCATTTACCAACGTTTTTAGGACCCATGGAGATGTTTTTGCACTAAGGATACAGTACTGTAGATGCAAATAAAGAAAAACACGATAAAAAATAGTGGAGATCTTCTATGAGAAACAGCTATTGTGAATCTGAATCACTGTACTGAGTCACGATTCGAGTTTCAGAGGTGATTGAGAGCCAAGGTACCACTGTATATACCTGTAGTAGTAACATCTGAATGATTATTCGTCTCATACTGAACACATGACCACATGTTCTCTTGTCTCTCTCAGGTTCTGTCCTCGGCTGTTGGTTTAGTGACCCACCTGCGCCGGTCTCACTTTAACCGCTCGGGTCTTAACTCAGAGCTTTATGTGCCTCGACCTCCCCCTGAATTCTACAACAGGGTTAAAGTAAGACAAGTGCGTGTGAATGTCACTCTATATTTGGACTGATGTATGTTTATCTGAGCTCTGGCTGTGTATATGTTTGAAAGTATATATATATATAAGGTCTCTCCCCATACAAAGAGATAGGAGTCTGGTCTTGTATGGCTGGAAATAACAACTGTCAGGTGGTACCAAGATGAACAGACTTATGCTATAATGATTTATAATGGCAACACATTCAGACATGGTTTGCTCCATCTGAGGGAGGGGAGTTTGGGCAGGGGCTCATCCAAAGGTGCTGTCACCACTACTTAACCTCTGCCCAGCCCTATGATGGACTGTCATCACGTCCATGGCACATTTAAGCCTGAGCATAGGGGCCATGCCCTGCAGCCCTGACCCAAAAAAGTGGGGTTCAAATGTGGACAAAAATGACACTGCTATAACAAAACTATGAGTTGTGTGTAATTTCAGCTGTGTGTATTTGTGCGTTTGTTCTGCAGGAGCGTAGTTTCGTGTGTAAGGTGTGTGGGAAGGTGTTTAAACGCTCGTCCACGCTCTCCACTCACCTGCTGATCCACTCGGACACTCGCCCTTATCCCTGCCAATACTGCGGCAAGAGGTTCCACCAGAAATCCGACATGAAGAAACACACCTTCATACACACTGGTGAGACCCACAAACACACACACACACACACACACACACATCCATGAATATCTATGAAACACTGGGCACAGGGTGGGAGTACACTTTGAACAGGGCATTGGTCCATGGCAGGGCATCACACACTCACTCATATCTAAATTTTGATTGAATTATTTTAAGATAAAGTTCATATGCTTACATCAAACATTTAATAATGCTACAAATAAGCTCATATCTAACTTAAATATGTAATTAAATGCTGAATAATTTATAAATAATGAATAATTGATGTGTTGGTAGTGGCATGTTGAGATAATCATTTTCACTTCTTCAGAAAAAGGTGCAAGGTCGTCGATTTGCTAATGCTAGCCAACAGCTAGTATTAGATGTACTTTACATAAATAAATATAAATAACGTGAACACACTTTTTTTGTGTGTAAAACACTGGTAATGACACTGAAAAAAACGTACTTCTGAAGGAATCATTAAATTACTCACATTTCCAGACATAATAGTCACAGTCTCTCACAACTCCCATATCGGTCTTTGTTCCTATGGTTACGACATAAGCAAGTGTTATCTTGAGTTCATTTACTATAGAAATCGTAGGCTGTTGCAGAAATGACTGTAATGTTGGGGATGATAATATATTGACCAAAAATACGCAGACGTTGTATAGATATGAATAAAATGATTGCATTCTGTGTCTTTTTAAGTTGTAAAAAACGCACACATTGGACCGACTATCTCTTGAAGAGCTAAGCTCCAGGACTACTCTGTTGTTGCTGCACAAACCGGTACAATGGCCCACAACCTCAGCGGACATAAGATATGAGTGTATAAAATGTATTTTTACTTTATTTTGATGGTAACGTCACAGACACAGTCAGCAATAGGCTGAAGGGCGTGCTCTAAACGAGCTAGGTCTGACCTAAGTTAACTTCTTAACTGAAACAGCTTGTAAGTAGTTTCACTATTTACTGAACCTATTAGTTAAGTGGCATTGTAAACGCTACATCGCTTATTTTTTACCGTGTACAATTTCCATAATTCGTCGTAATAAGTCGTCAGTTGTGCTTTGATTCGCATGTGCATAGAATCGAATGTGTATGAGTCAGTCCCAAGAAGAGTCGATTCCGTGTTTCTTGTCCGTAAAACTAGAAGTCGACCCTAAAATAGTTGGAGTCGATTCCTCATTAGACACTGAATCAAGTCACATACAGAGTGTAAAGTGAAGTTAAATTAGCAACGACAGCACTATGATCACTTATTTAAGACCAATGTTTAAATTACATTAATACGACAAATTAATTAAGCTTATGATATGATGTAGCAATTAAGAGAACGATTTCAGACTTAGCTCATGATGTTTGATCGGTGTTGTATTTTCTCTATTTTATTATACTCCATAATATTTCTCTATTAATATTTCGTTAGTCTACCTGTAATTTTATTTTAATTATTATATGTTTAGATATGTTCTCTCTGTAAATATTTATTAATATTTATATCTTCGGCTTATTTAAACTATTACTATTAACTTATTAATTAGATACCTTTAATTAAAAGTAAATTGTTACATGTACAGTGGTGCTTGAAAGTTTGAGAACTCTTTAGAATTTTCTATATTTCTGCATAAATATGACCTAAAACATCATCAGATTTTCACACAAGTCCTAAACGTAGATAAAGAGAACCCAGTCAAAAACATTATACTTGGTCATTTACTTAATAAGGGAAATCCATTATGTATCCATATAAAATCCAATATTACATATTAGTGAGTGGCAAAAGTACTTGAACCTCTAGGATTAGCAGTTAATTTGAAGGTGAAATTAGAGTCAGGTGTTTTCAATCAATGGGATGACAATCAGGTGTGAGTGGGCACCCTGTTTTATTTAAAGAACAGGGATCTATCAGAGTCTGCTCTTCCCAACACATGTTTGTGGAAGTGTGTCATGGCACGAACAAAGGAGATTTCTGAAGAGTGGTTGATGCTCATAAGGCTGGAAAAGGTTACAAAACCATCTCTAAAGAGTTTGGACTCCAACAATCCACAGTCAGACAGATTGTGCACAAATGATTGACAAAATTCAAGACCATTGTTACCCTCCCCAGGAGTGGTCGACCAACAAAGATCACTCCAAGAGCAAGGCGTGTAATAGTTGGTGAGGTCACAAAGGACCCCAGGGTAACTTCTAAGCAACTGAAGGCCTCTCTCACATTGGCTAATGTTAATGTTCATGCAGTGTCCACTATCAGAAGAAACACTGAAACAGCATGGTGTGCATGGCAGGGTTGCAAGAGAAAGCCACTCTGCCTCCAAAAGATATTGCTGCTCGTCTGCATTTTGCTAAATATCACGTGGACGAGGCCAGAAGCTATTGGAGAAGTTTTTGTGGACGGATGATAGAAAATAGAACTTTTTGGTTTTAAACGAAAATCGTTATGTTTGGAGAAAGGAAACCACTGCATTCCAGCCTAAACCCCTATCCCGTCTGTGAACCACATGGTGGTGGTAGTATGCCACTCACTAATCTGTAATATTGGATAATTTTCGTCAATAAATAAATGACCAAGTATAATAGTTTTGTCTCATTTGTTTAACTGGGTTCTCTTTATCTACTTTTAGGACTTGTGTGAAAATCTGATGATTTTTTCTTAGGTCATATTTATGCATAAATATAGAAAATTGTAAAGGGTTCACAAACTTTCAAGCACCACTGTAACATCTAAGCCACCCAAGGAGGATGGGTCTCTTTTTGAGTCTTGGTCCTCCAAAGGTTTTTCCGTTATAATGTTTAGGGAGTTTTTCCTCACCACTGTTGCCATAGACTTGCTCAATTTGGGGCTGGCCTTATAATTTAGAAGATAATCTAACATTGTAAAGCTGCTTTGAAACCATGCTCCATGTAAAAAGCACTATAGAAATAAAGCTGACTTGTCTTGACTTATTTTAACCAAAGCTTGTCACAAACATTTCATTAAGACCACAGGGAAACATGTCAATGTGAGGGAAAGGG
Organism: Ancistrus triradiatus; assembly: GCA_025084515.1. Classification (NCBI taxonomy): domain Eukaryota; kingdom Metazoa; phylum Chordata; class Actinopteri; order Siluriformes; family Loricariidae; genus Ancistrus; species Ancistrus triradiatus. The sequence continues at coordinate 77,372 of JAJAGP010001777.1, read as the reverse complement.
GTGCAATATGTCACCTTTAAATAAGTGAAATTACATTTTTCAGGTACAAGCTGCCTCACCACAACAATTACATGGTGCAGGAAAGAGTGATACACCTGCATATTTTATCGTATTGTCTTTTGAAATCTAAAATCCTTCACAGCCATAGTTTGAAAGACTCTCCACAAGTTAGAGCTAGTTTAGGAGCACCATTGGTCTATTCATTTCTAGAACCACTCAATTTATATGTTGATGGAGCAGCATTATGGCGACTTAATGACCTCACTATGCTAACTATACGCATATCAGTTATTATTTACATGCATGTACTTAAGCCCTATTGTCATTCGGTTTCTGTCCGCCAGGTGAGAAGCCCCACGTGTGTGTCGTGTGCGGGAAGGCGTTCAGTCAGAGCTCCAACCTGATTACACACAGCAGAAAGCACAGCAGCTACAGACCCTTCAGCTGCCTGCACTGCCCGCTCAGCTTTCAGAGGAAAGTGGATCTGCACCGCCACCTAGAGACCCACTGCGACAACAACAACAGCGTGTTCTACCAGAGAGGCCTGAGCTAACGTTCAATGCTGAGAACCGTAGCGCGAGGTTGCCATGACTATAAATACACGTGCATTTTAAATGATCTGTCAGGGTTAAAAACGTTTTTGTACTTTTTGCTTTTTTATATTATTAAAAACAAAACTTTCTAAATAAAGTAATGATTTCATGAAGCGTTCGTTTGTATGTCATGTTTGTCTTTCAAGATATGCTTTTTTAGAATAAAGTCGTACTGTATTTGGAATTTATTTCTTTATGCAACCTGAATGACACAGATTAAAATCCACTTCCATATATGGTAATAAAATCAGATGCGTAGCCAATCAGATTTGAACAGCAACTGAATTCACGTGACTTTTACGTCAATCCAGCTTTGGAACGAGAGCAGTCGGACTATCATTAAAAAGTTCTTACAGATTGTGTAGTCACCAATGCTAATAATAATGTATAAATGCAATAATATATTCTTTTATATAAGTACACTCATTGACAAAAAATACCTCACGGAGAAGGAGTTCTTGGAATCGAATGAAACGTTACATGTGTGACTGTAATGATGATATATGTAGGTGATTACAATGTTAGAACGAGTTTGCTCGTAGTTTGTCGAAACTGGTGTCGCAGCTGGTCCCATAAATGCTTGATTGGCGATAAATCTGTTGACTGAAGAAGTGTTGCAATCAGGCAGAGACATTCCTGGGAAACCTATGCTGTGTGGGCGAGCATTATTCTGCTGAAAAATGCCAGTTGGAAGACCTGAGGCAAAACCAGAGGCAACACATGTGGCTACAGGATGTCCTGTACATATCACTGGTCTGTTAGTGTCCCTCGTATCACTACTAGAGATTGTCGTATGCGATGGCTCCCCAGATCATCACACCAGCAGTTGGGCAATGTGTTGGCATCAAAAAGTGCTAAGCGGGTACCAAACCTAGACTGGGTGCCTATCTATTGCAGGGCACACGTGCACACACACACAAAATGGGACACTTTAAAAATGCCAATTGACCTAACGCATGTCTTGGAACATTGGAGGAAACCTACGTAGAAATTGTGAGAACATGCAAACTCCACAAAGTCCAGGCCAAGAATGGAACCGAGGCTCTATGGAGCTGTGAGCTGAAAGTGCTAAACAGTGTTCTCCCCCAGTTCAGTTTATTTATTTGCCGAACAAACAACTAGTGCCGAGGTGATTTTTTTTCTCATCAAAATAGGCCGAGAACTGAATTCAATTAATTGAGAAGTGGTCGTGTACTGTACTTTGCATTAATGTGCACACTTTGTAGAGACTCTGATGTAACGGATTCACTTTAATGTAGCTTGAGCAGAGAAAAAACAAGTGATACACTGAGTTACATCTGTCACAGTCACAATACAGACAAAGCAATACAAAGAGCTAAACGTTCTTCGGTCCGTCTAATCACTCTGAGCTCAGTCTAATTACTCTCAAGTCAGTCATAATTCACGTCGATCTAAACAACTCTTAGGATGGCCCTTAGGTCGATCAAATTTACATTTACTTCAGTCAGTTAGCGGACTCTCTTATCCAGAGCCTCTTACTACTGATACAATCTTACAGCGTACAATCCAAGCAACTGTGAGTTAAGGGCCTTGCTCAAGGGCCCAACAGTGGCAGCTTGGCAGTGCTGGGGCTTGAACCCTGGACCTTCTGCACCACTATGTTCAAATCGCTGTCAGGTCGGTCTGTTGAGTCTGTTGATTCACTCTCAGGCCACTCTAAACAGCTCTGAGCTCCGTCTTATAACGCTCATGTCGATGTAATCACTATTGGGTCTGTCAAATCACACTTAGGTTAGTCTATTTCAGTGGTACCCAGCAGTTTTCCTTGGAGCCCCCCTATGAGCGTCTAAGAAAAGCTCTGCCCCAGCCTGCACAAACACAGACCAAAAGAATAAAGTGATTAAAGTGATTATACTTTTTTTTTT